>PVKE010038864.1:0-15277 GCA_004027555.1 Craseonycteris thonglongyai
GCTGCAAAGCGAGTGCTTAATCTGCTGAGCCATCCCAGCTTTCCGCATGAAGTTTATATAAAAACACATTTTATATATGCAGTGGTCCCCTTTTTTAAGGATGCTTCTTATCTCCATACTCTTTGGAAGTTTAAACTTTTACTTTCTCCCCTTTTATGTTTTTGTTTCAGTTTATCCCTATTCATTTTTACTTTTTGTTTTAGGTCCAATAGCCTCCTTTAGTATTTCTTGAAATGCCGGACTTGTGCTGGAGAATTCCCTCAGCTTCTGTATGTCTGAAAAGGTCTTTACTCATCCTTCATATCGAAAGGATAACTTTGATGGATAGGTGATTCTTGGTTGATAATTTCTCTCTTTCAATATTTTGAATACTTAATTCTACTCCCTCCTTGCTTGTAGAGTTTCTATTGAGAAGTCTGATGACAGTCTGATGGGCTTTCCTTTGTAGGTTATGATGTTCATTTTTCTGGTTGTCTTGAGGATTCTTTCTTTGTATTTGACTTTTGACATCTTCTGCATAATGTGCCTTGGAGAAGGTCTGCTAGGCTTCAGGAAGCTAGGGGTCCTATTTTCTTCTTGGATTTGAGGTTTCAGTTTCTTCCGTAGATTTGGGAAGTTCTTATCTACTATTTGAGCAAATTCTCTGTGCCTATCCCTTCCTTTGCTCCATCCAGAATACTTATTATTCTTATGTTACTCTTTCTAATGGAATCAGATAGTTCTTGCAGAAATATTTTATTTCTTTTAACTCGTAGATCTCTCTCTTTTTTTCTGTGACATTTCTGTATTAATTATTGTCTTCCATTTCACTAACTCTTTCCTCCATCTGGTCAGCTATGCTTCCTATGCTAGCTATTTCATTTCTTTTATTCCTTTTTTTTTTTTTAATTTCCAGAATTTCTATTTGCTTCTTTTGTATAGATTCAATTTCCTTTCTGAGATCACTTAGCTTCCTCTGTGTATTCCACAAATTTTGTTTGATTTTCTTACATTTTATCAGAATTGCAGTCTTGAATTCTGTGTCATTTAGCTCATATATTTTCTTTTCTTTAAGTTCCTTTTCTGGAGATTTTTCATTTTCTTTCTGAGCATCTTTGTTCCCTAGGGTACTCATTGCTGTTGGAGTGTTTTCCTTCCTGGTCATAAGAAGTTTTCAGCTGATAGATGTAAAGATGTCTTTATTTTACTTTCCAGCTGATATCTGTGCAGTGTTTTACAATATTTTCTCTTGGTTATTTGGTTTTCTCACAGTGGGAAACTTCTTAGAAGGTGGGCTTCTCTTCTTTGACTCAATTGCCTTGGTTACTGTGTGCCTCCTCTTTGGGAGGATATAGTGGGTGATGGTATTCTATGCCTTTGAGATCCTATTGACGTCAGAAGCTGCCACATCTGATTTTCACAGTTTTCCTGCATCCCTCTGCCAGCATCAGCAGGAAGGGTAGGGGCCAGGTTTGTTGGGGAAGGCATAGGTCTTTTGAAGTCACAGATAATGGTCGCTTTATGGCTGTAGCTGACTGAATGAAGGTACTGGGTAGAGTTGCAGGGTTGGAGCAAGTCTTGTGAGAGAGTAAAGGGAAGCAGCCAGGCTCTGTTTCCAAAGCAGCACAATGTGCTGACTGCAGCCCTACTTCATTGAGGGTCACTCTGTACTTCAGCTGCCAGTACTCTGGTTGCTAAAGCATCCTTCAGCTACATGCTGCATGCTCTAGCAGCTAGCCCCATGCTCTGGCTACCCACACTATTCTCCAAATACTACTGGTACCACACTCCAGCCTCCCTATTGCTGCCTGCACCACACTATGGCCACTTGCCCTGCATTCTTGCCACCAGTGTCATGCTATAGCCAACTGTACCCCATTTCTGCCTACCTGCTTCGGCTGCCCATGCCTCCACTTTTGTCTGTTCTCAGCCTCAAACCCACCCAGAATCATTCTGCTTCTTGGCCTGCACTCTGACACTCCCACCTCTGTCTCTTCTCTGTTGGGTTCTGGGTCACTCTCCACAGCATGTCTCCGCACTTCTCCCTTTCCTTCTCTCTTGCTTGCCTCCCTTTTTTTGGCCTTTAGATATTTTCTTGTGATGAGTGGGTCTCTCAACTGAGGCAATGTGTTGCTTAGAGTTCTATTTTAGTTGTTCAATTTGTTCTTTCCAGAAGAGGTTGAAATAGCTTCCTCTCATGCCACCATCTTGATGATGTCTCCCCATTTTACATTTTTAACACATTTGCTTTGGGTCATTTGCAGCAAAGTCTGATGCTGGAACCAAGGGTGAGTTTGTGGCATTTGGCTAAGTTACACCAGGTGCAAGAAAACCTGTTATAACTTTTTAATATGCTGATATTTTTTAAAACAAATTTGAGGAAAGTGGTCAATTATTTTGCTATTTCATAATTATGCTTTTCAACTTGTAATTATCAGTGGTTCTCAATGCATATATGATAAGTCATTCAAAGTCAATGTGTTTAAGGAGGACTTAGGTCAGGATGAACTACCTACACATTCTGAAATCACCCTTTCCTTTTTTCTGGACCTGGGACATTTGCTCAACACCTGTCCTGAGAGTTAGTAACAGATTCTCTGAAGTTTTTCTTGAATATTCTTCCACACACCCCAGATGTAGTTTTACTGATCTTACACCTGGTCATGTAGCTGTAGCTTTGACGCTTTCCTACTATCTTCTGCCTTGATGATGAATTCAGTTGCTTTTTACACTGTCCAATTTGCATGGTCTTCTCATTGCTAGGGAAGATAAAAGCCCAGTTGAGATTTCAATGCTTCATGTTACCTACTAATTTTGCCATACTTTTACCAATAAGTGGGCCTCTCTCTTTGTTCTGTTTGCTCCATATATCATTAGAACCTTCTTTTGTTTGTCTTCTTTATTTCTTATTAGCCTCAATAAATTTTGGGCTTTTACTTGGATGCAATTCTTGTAAGATCTTGACATATTTTGAATATTCATACTGACTTGCATATCTCTCTTTCTATCCTTTGCTCTTGCCTTTTAAACATCTGAGCTAAACAGAGAGGTTCCTACACACTTTTGTTGTTTCCTTTAAAGGTTTTCCCTCTCCTCCCTTTTCTTTCTGACTCAAGAGTGGCAGTGTGATCAATTACATTTTATAAGCAAAACGTTTTACTTACTACACAGTGGCCACAGAGCAACTTACCTATACAGTTCTCCAAAAACAGCTGCTAAGAGGGTGATGATTATACAAGCAAACATGGTATTAATTTTCTCTCCAGGTGGGCTTATGTGGGGAACAGGAGAAAAAATGTGGATGAGCATATTTAATTGGAAGGAAAAATAAATGTCAAGTGGAGGGAGTGTAGCTACAGCAGGTGTTAGGCCAGGCTCACTCTTCAGGCATTAGTGGCCCTTGGCCCTTCCCCATGAATATAGATGTTGTGGCAGGTGGGGGTAGGTAGGGGGCGCTCTCTTCCAACCTTTGTGATGGCTGCTTGTAAATGCCAGCAGTGGCCAATCACTGTCCCACGATAAGTGGAGTCATGAAGGTCCCTCAGGCCTCCATTCACCAGTTTCATCCATGCCTGTCACCCATTTAAATCCAGAAACATGTGGATTTAAATTCTGTTCATGTGGGCATGCCCTGGAGTCTCATGTACTGGATGTTCCTCCATTTTCTCTCTTTTTTCAATTCCTGGTTCTATCTGTTCTATTTTTAATTTCCATAAAGCCAAAGGCTTCTCTGGACTTACTTATAGCCAGGATAAGGGTCGCCAAGACTGAGCAACCTGTATGGTTGTAAGACCTATGGCCCCCAATCTCAGAACGCTTCTCCTGTGTCCCAGTCTCAGACTCTTTTAGTTTCTACCTTTATACCTACCACTATCTTGCCAAATCAAGGAGCAATTTGGATTCATATTTCTGTATTATTTCTTCCTCATTTAACCTAAAATATATAAGTAAAAGGGCAAGGTGAAAATAAATGTGTCAGGAATAATAGAATTAGAAAATCCCCATTTTTCAATCCCTGGTGAAATAATTGACTTGGGAAATCATCAGGGGATGAAACTATTAGTTAAACATTAATGGGGAACTACAAGGAGGAGTTAGGCTGTCACCTGACCGAGGAAGAGCCAGTTACTGAATGAATCCTGCAATATAAACCATCAGTACCAACTAAGACATAGTATTGAAACAATAAGTAGAATCTGGATTTAATCAAGTTCTAAAGCTGAGTTCTCTTTACTAGACATTCAAGGAATAGAGTAACAAATAAAATGATGGCACAAAGAAGCAAGTTAACAAATTCAGAATGTAGGTCCTTCTGACAGGTCACTGCAACAGTCAAAAGCACAAAACTTCAGAGCCATAACAACCAACTGCAACCAAATATAATGCAGGCCCTTATCTGGATCCTGATTTGAACAAACCAGTTGTGAACTAAACAATTGGGGACATTTGGAATTATTGCTAATTTTGTTAGGTTGATTTTAAAGATTTATTTTTATTGCGTTTCGACAAAGAGAGAGAAAGAGATACAGAGACAGAGACAGAGAGAAGTGGGAGGGCCCAGAACAGTCTCCATAGTTGCACATCATTGGTTTTTCCACATAGTTTTATTCCACGGGTGGGTGCAGGGCTGCACAGGGCAGGAACTAGGCTGGGGTCTCACCCCAGTGAGAACCAAACTGGGGGCACTGCCCCGTTCACACGAGCTGGGGCCAGGATTCAATCCTTGGTCCCTGGGGCTGCAAAGTGAGTGCCTAACCCACTGAGCCATCCTGGCTTCCCCTTGTTAGGTTGATTTTGAATCGAAGTGATTATTATATGGAGTTTTGTTGTACTATCCTCTCTATTTTTCAGTATGGTTATGTATTTTTATATTTATGTAAAGTATTTACAGTAAAAATAGTTTTTGGAGGTTAAGAAAAGAAGTAAGCTGGTCAGTTTACTTCCTAAGAAGGAGTCTCTAATGTAAAACAACCCAAATGAGTTATTATGCCTGATTTGTATCCCTCTGTTTTTAATAAATTAGTCTGGTTTTTAGTTTAAAAGGGAAAGGAGGTGGAAATGATTAATATTAGTGGAGTGATTGGAGCTTTACAATAAATGTATGTAACATATCCTTGGTTTTATGATGAAATGTGGAGACCATACTACTTCTTACAAACAGACACCACTTGGTAGAAATAAAGTGTCTGAAGACTTGCAGGGGCCCTGGCATGCATTTAACCACCCTTTCCTCTGAGCTGGACCATGCTAAACCATCGAGCAGTGATGAGAACAGGCCTTCCTTTCAAAGTCCTCCAGAGAGGAAAATGCCTCCCGAGCAACCAGAAAATTAACAGCACTTACTGCCAGGGAAGCCTTGGGAGAGCAGGTGCTTGCTCTCAGAAACCTTCCTGCCTTGTCCTGTTTCCTATGAAGGTAAGGAAGCCCATCCATCTCTCCATGTCCCCAAAAGCCTGGCATTAACCACCTGGCCCTTAGTGTCCCCTCTTCTCTTTTCCTTAGTCTTTTAATCATCTGGAAAGTTCTCTGTGCCCTCTTCTTGTCCTTACAGGTCTGCAGGGGCTGCTTGTGTTGAGAACAGGGTGTGAATAGCCAGATGGTTCTGGCTGCTATTTTTGGACTGATCCTTTCCTGACTACAGGCTCTTTACATCCCACCCCTACCCACCCTCAGGCAGTTCCAAACACTCATCCTCCACTCTGCACATTTGGAAAGTGCCGAGGCCCTGCAAGGCCTTGGTTATTTAGATCCTCCACTTCCAGAATCCGCAGTGCTGTGAAACAACCCAGATAATAAATAAATTTATGAACAAACCCTTTTGGTTTCTCGGCCCCTTCAGAGTACCTGCAACCCCTGAGAAGAGAGCCAAGGTGGGCCCCTGGTGTGGGGTCAGATGGCCTGGTTGGAGCAGCTCAGACTGCTTGGGGTGTGGTGTGTGTAGAACACCAGCTTTCCCCACACACCTGAGACTGTTGAGGAAGTGAGAACAGGTGGGAAAGTGGAGTGAACAGAGACAGGAGGGGAATGGGCAGCAGGGATGTGGGGCTAATACATCAGCAGCACCCTCTGTGAGCACCCCAGAATTTGCCAGCCTGCATAATCCAAACTCTGTGAATAGTGGTCTTCCGTTAAGGTGAGGAGGCGGCCCTGACTCCTCCCTCTCTCTCCCCGACTCAGTTAAGTGCTCCTTCTCCGGGTTTACAATACCACAGACATATAGATGCTTCTTGACTTAGGAGGGGGTTACATCATGATAAACCCATTGTAAGTTGACAATATCTGCCAGGAACCAGCCTGGGAGAACGAAGTCCCTGAGTTCAAGCGGTGGGAATTAAAGACAAACAAAATTATCTGCCAACTGTCCTCCATAGGAGCAGCCCCGAATAGCTTTGGTTATCTTTTATAGTATACATGTATGTCATCACAAGAAAATATCAGGCATTGTTTATCTCAGCTAAGCCTAGTCCAAGGACATCTTTATCTCAAGCACATAGCCATTTCTTGGTAAGTATTTCTTTGTAAGTCTTTTTTGTTTCTTGCTTTCTGGCTTTCTGGAATGCTATGTTGCAAATTGTCAGCTCTCAAGCCTTCATGTGAACTTGCATGTATACATCTAGTTTCTATCCCTTCCGGGGGGTTGTGGGGACTGAGGTCCTGCCATCAAAGCCTCTGGTCAGCCTTTCCCAGGAGGCCGGGGGGCTAAGGCCCTGTCATCAAGCCCCCCGGTCAGCCTTCCCTGTCAAGCACATGACTGGCTCCCAACAAATATCAAAATAATTCAAAAGTGCATTTAATACACCTACCCCACTGAACGTCATAGCTAAGCTTACCTGGTTTCTCTGGAATGCTTATCACTTTTGCACCATTGTAAAGTCAAAAAATTGTAAGTCAAACCATTGTAAGTTGGGGACTGTTTGTACTTCTGTGCTGCCCTTATAACCCTCTAGTAAATATTCGCCTATCTGTGTCTTGCCCTTGACTGTAAACTCCTCAGGTCAGGAGTTCGCCTTCTGATCTCTGATACCGTACCTGGCCCTCAAACTGTGCCTGGCACAGTACCTGCCTCTCTGTACAGTGGCTGTGACAGTGCATGTGTGTAGGTCTGTGTGAGCTAGTAAGGGAGAGGAGGAGAAGAGATCAGGGTACCCTCCTGAAAGCCCACCAAATTGTTCAGCCCATTGTCTGGTTCAGAACTCACCAAACTGAACAGAACAAGCTAAATCATGGAGTAATAAAGCACTGTAGTGTGGACAATAATGAGTGTGCAAGCAGCATAACAAAGTGAAGTACTGAGAAAGCCATCTATTGGAGATAATCTTCCCTCAGTGAAAAATCAAAGACAAAAGTGCACCAAGATTATGCTAATTTTAAAAAGAGAAAATAGTTAACTAGCTAACATGAAAAGGATGAATACAGGGTCCTGCATAAGTAATGCCCTTTTTAAAGTAGTATAGTGTGCTTGAGTATGCTTATGATTTTGTAATAAAAGATTTGGTATAGATTACCAGCTCATTAAAAAGGGGCATTACTTCTGCCAGACCCTGTACAGGGAAATGTTCAATCAGTCCGTCTGTGGTTCAGCGGTTCTGGAAGAGAGCAGGCCTGACTGAGGCTTTGGATACTGAATGATAGCACTAGAACATGGGACCGCCCCCCTGGAACACAGATTGTGACTCTGTGTTGCAGTTGGGGTTTGCATGGTATGAAGCCTCCACGACTTTTCCAACGTACTTTGAAAAGATGGGACATATTTATAAGCAAATTCAGGTGGATTTGTCCTTTCAAACTTATGCAAGGCATTAGAATGTCAACTACAGTGACTGGAAAGCAGCCAGCAAATTAGGAAACTACAAAGAATTGTATGAGTCTTTAAGGTAATTTATTTCATTTCATAGTTTATATAGAATGTCAGATCTGAAGGGGACCCTCGAGCTACCCTGTCTGACTTCTTTATTGTATAGATGAGAAATGAGGCCCATAGAAGAATAATGACTTGCCAAAAATAATGGTAGTAGTAGTTAGAGCTTGAATTTGTGGTTGCTAATTCATGATTCAGTGACTGTTTCATTCTACCAAACTGCAATTTCATCCAGAATGTTTTTATAATGCTGATTAAGCTGGCTTGTTTTGGTGAATTTCACCAACATTTATCCTAGATTTCACCAAGTGTAATTTTGGAAAGGCGGTTTTGTTAAATCATTCAAATATCTACTGTAGAAGTTGTCTTTGGTTTAAGTGGCAGAACAGTGACAGCATGTTGTTGTGATAAGTTATCTTTGTAATATGTGGCCATCAGTATTACTGAGAAATGCTCTTGGCTGCAAGAAACAAAACCTGACCACAGTTGCTTAAATGAACATGGGTTCACTTTTCTGACTTAGCTAGAAGTCTGTATGTAGGGGGCTTTGACTTTCATTCAGCAATTCAATAATGTCAGGACTAATGTCTGATTCTTTTGATCTTTCTCTCATGGTCACAAAATGACTGATGCAATTCTGGCCATTATATCCTCATTTGATGAAAGGAAAAAGAGAAAGAGATGGAGCTAACTGTATCTCCCTCTACCAGGGGAGAAACTACTTTCTCAGAAATGCCCAAGGAGTCTTCTGTTGGGATCTCAGTGGCCAGAATTGAGCCATGATGCAGGGAAATTGGACAACTGGGAAAGAGGAGGACCTTAGTTGGCTTAAGTCAATCATGGTTCAATCCCTGGAGCTGGACACATAACCAAGGTTTTCTATTGTTAAGGATGACAAGAGCAATAGCTCTGAGTATCCCTTATGGTCCTAAAAGAATCCCTTAACACGTGTGTGACACTTTCAAAATATAACTTTAAGCAAGGACAGGCAGTGAATTATTTTTGTGTCTGTGCCTGACTCTCTGATCTTTTTATATCTTTATAAAAAAGATTATAGTGAAAGATTATTTAAGTACCAAAGGCTTATCTGAGGATAATAAGCAATTCCATTGTCAGATACTTATAGAGCTCAATATGTGAAAACAGTAAATATCTGAAACACTTTTACCTGCATTGTAGTTAGCTTCTAAACCTAGGTTAAAGGAAATTTCATGAAAAGTTAATTAAAGTAAATACTAGGTAGGTCTTTAAATCACATCATATAAAAGATAAATTTTTAAATATTACCTTTGCCCAGACACTACAGTTTTTAGAACTTATTCAACAGATATTTTAGCACAACTATGTGTTGGGTTCTCTCGTAGGCACTTGGAATACATGCTAACAAATTAAAAACAAAAACCAAAAACCAGGACAGAAGAATGAATAAAGAAAGTCTTAATTGTGTACATATGGAATACTATTTAGCCTTAAAAAAGAAGGAAATTCTGCAATATGAACAACATAGATGAATCTTGAGGACATTATGCTAAATAAAATAAGTCAGACACAGATAGATTAATACTGCATGATCCACTTATATGATATATCTAAAATAGTCAAATTCATAGGACCAATGAGTGGAATAGTGTTGCCAGGGTCTGGAAAGAGAGGGAAATGTGGAGATACTAACCAACAGACATAAAGTTTCAGTGACACAAGATGAATACCTTTTACAGATCTACTATAGAACATCGTACCTGTAATCAATAGTAATGTATCGTCACTAAAACATTTGTTAAAAGGGTAACAATGGCAATGTCACCCTAATACATTTAACAATTAAAAAAAAAAAAGAAAACCCAACTAAATTTAAAATTTTAAAAAGAGGCTAAATTTCATGTTGAGTATACTTACCACAATAAAATAAAACTTAAAAAGAAGAAAAAAATTCTATCCTTATGGAGTTTATATTTGTGGGTATGGATGCTGGGGAATATATGAGTCAGGGCTCTCTAGAGAAACAACCAATTGTGTGAGTGGAAAGAGAGAGAGAGAGAGAGAGAGAGAGAGAGAGAGAGAGAGAGAGAGAGAGAGAGAGAGAGACCTCAATATATGCCTCTTGCACGTTCCTTTGTTAGAACCAGGATGACACATAGGTGAGTTTTTAGATCCCACAATTCTGTCTTAATTTAATGAATAAAATGCTATAAATCAAGCTTATCTAACTTACAGTCCACAGGCTGCATATGGCCCAGGACAGTACTGAATGCTGCCCAACATGAATTTGTAAACTTTCTTAAAATATGAGGGGTTTTTTTTAAATTTTTTTTTTTTTTAAGCTCATAGCTGTTGTTAGTGTATTTTATGTGTGGCCCAAGACAAGTCTTTTTCCAACGTGACTCAGGGAAACAAAAAGATTGGGTACCCCAGCTATAAATGGTTCAATTTTTTCCTCAGGGATGTCATAACAGATACTTCAGGAGAAAATATGATTGAATATATTTACAAGTTCCTATTTTATTTTGTAATTATCAACATAGAAACTGTGTATGTGTTAGAGTGGTAGATACGAATCTGATGCTTGGGCTTTGGTTCGTAATACAAGCAAAGGCATCAGATAACTCTGGTTATCAGGTTGACAAAAAATAATGGCTAGATGGCCTTTCACTATGCATCTCTATGGGTTTCATTTATTTACAACAGTATAAATCATTCAGTCAGCCTGGCATTTTCCCAGCAAGAGTCAAGATTTTTAAGTATCTTCTTGGCCTCTGCAACTTTGATTCTGAGATACATTATGATTATCAGTTTTTGTCTTATTTATGCAAATTTTACTAATAATAGTGGACTAGATAGTGACTCAAATAATAGTGGATATATGTAATATTTTTTTTGTGTAAAACTATGGAGAAACAATATGATTTGTAAGTTACAACATTCTTGGGAAACTTAAGAAGACATATTAAAGAAACCTGGTATTGTAAGTAAATTTTATTTTATCATAAAATGAAACTGAAAAATTTATAACTTATATGTATGTTCAATAAAATATGATACTTCTGACTGAAATGTCAGAGTTTTAACTTTATACAATCAAAAGTTGAGAACAGCTGATAATCGCAAGTTGAAAAGTATAAATTATTAAACAGCAAAGTAATCTACCACTTTCTTCAAAATTCCTTTGAAAAATATCAGTTCATTAAAAAGTTTGACCAGGTTTTCTTACACCCGGTGTAATTTAGCCAAATGCCACAAAGTCACCCCGGTGCCAGCATCAGACCCCGTAGTGAATTGGCTCACACTGGTGTGGGGACTGGCCTGTCTGATTTTGCAGGCCAGGCTGCTGACAAGCTGGAGACCCAGGTTCCAGCTCATGTTGCAGCCCAAACCTGTGGGCTGTCTGGAGGCAGAATTCCCTTCCAAATAGGAATCTCAGTCTGTTCTCTCCTGCATGAGGGGAATCTGTTTATCTAATCGAAATTGTAATCTAATTTTTAAAATACCTTCAGAGCAACATGTAGGCTGGTGTTTGATCAAATTTCTAGGTACCGTGGCCTATCCGAGTTGACACAGAAGCATCAGTGGGAGCCAGACAATGACCATAATAAAAGTATTAGAAGATAGCAAGTGCTATAAAAATAGAGCAAAGTAAGTGACAATTTAAAATCAGGGTGTTGTGGCCTCAGAAGAATGCTTGAGTGTATGTAGAAAGATCCAGTAAGTTTCAAATGAGCATTTACTACAAATGTCAAGTGCTCTGCAGAGGAGGAAGAAACGGGGAGAAACAGTCTGTGCCCTCAAGGAATGACTCGTCACTGGGTGAGCTATGTGAACAAGTGAGAAGACCTTCCAGCGCCAAGCAGTGGGTCCCGTCTGAGCACAAGGTGCACCGGGGTGCAGCAGCATGGCTGTCCTCACTGCCTCGCTTATCTGTCTAGAACAGGCTAGCGGGAGGTCCAGAGCGCTGGACTGAGTTAGCTCCACAAACCTGGAACCTGCATCCAGGCCACCTGGCTTTCTTCCTGCATCACTTTCTGATAAAGAAGACCTGGCAGGTTTGGCATAAGCTGCCTCTGAAATGCCCAAGCAGGCTCTTGACCCAGGGAGGGTGAGTTCTTTATAGTACGTGAGGAAAAACAATACCAAGCAGGGAGGAGAGGAAGCGGCCGGTGACATCGGGAGCTGAGAGTCCTTGAGGTTGGCAGTGCCTTTGCCTCAGAGGATGCTGGTATCCAGAAGGCGCTCGTTACCACAGCAAATAGCATAATATTGTGGAAATGAAGCTGCTTCATCATTCACACGGCTGGTGGATAGCCTTTTCCTCCTGGCGTAGGGTTAGGAAACTGCTGTACTTTACTCGGCCTTGGAAGAACGATACCATCAAAATGCAAGCCGAATAGAACGTCTCTGGGTGGCATGTGAGAAACTCATAGCAGTGGAGGCACCAGAAAAGAGAACTGGGGATTAACTGGGGACCCTGACAATTACAACCTTTGAATTTTGTGTAATGAACATGGATGATCTTAAAGTATTATGTTACACAAGCAGACACCAAAGACTTTTCTGGAGACAGTGACTGGTCCTTGGAGGCCTCATGCTAGAGTAAACACGGCTTGGGCTCTGTGTCTGACCATTCGCGGCTCTGCCAGTTATGAGCTGGGTAACTTACTTATCTGCCCCAACTGAAGTTCTGTCACCTGGAAAATGGGACAACCGTTTCTGATGAGGGATGAATGAGAGGACATATCTTCATATAATAGAAGTTAGAAAATAGAAGTTCGTCTTGTCTGTTGTCCCCCTAGGTAGGCTGAAAATGACCACTGACATGCAGCTCTGGGCCCCAGCTGCTTGCACTAACAGCTAAGGTGACATCTTGTGTGCCCTGTATAACTGGTTTTCATAACCTCCTTATCTCGTAAACAATAGTCACTTCTTATTCACTCAGCTTAAAAACCTGAGGAAGGATATAGTAGTATATCAAGAAAGACAACATGCTGTTCTGGGAGTTAGAGGGGGCTGGGAAACTTGAGTTGCAGCCTAACTCATATTTCAAAGGATCTGCATAAGCATTTGCCCCTAGACTAATGATCTTTTCATAATAAGTAAGACTTCTTTGAGAAATTACTTACAGTGAATATGTATCTTGTCTCTTCTATCAGCAGTTGCTTCTCTTTGGAAAAGACCCTGTTTCATACAATTTGTACCATTCAACCTTCTTTCATATAGCTACCTTCAAGCACTTTTAGTCCAGTGTGTATTGGTTATTTATTGCCGTGTAACAAATCACCCAAAACTTACTGCTGTAACTCTCATTTTTTTCTATGAGTCAATAATTTAAGAGGGGCTTGGTTGGGAGGTTCTGGCCCAGAGTCTCTCATGAGATTGCAGTCCTGTGTCCTCTGGGGCTGCAGTCATCTGAAGACATTGGCTGGGGCTGGAGGACCCACTCGCATGGCTGGCAAGGTGAGGCTACCTATTAGCATCTGAGTTCTAGTCTCATGAGCTTCTCCATAAGGCTACTTGGCTGTACTTACAGCATGGTGGCTGGGTACCTCCAGAATAAGTGACCCAAGGGACAAAGATGGAGGCCACAGTGCCTTTACTGACCTAGCCTAAGAAGTCACATGTTTGCTTTTCTGAGCACTCTGTTGGGGATACAGAGCACTGGTGATTCAATAGGGGAGGAGACTAAGTAAAAGGCATGAATATCAGGAAGTACCCAGGTGGCTAACTTGGAGGCTGACTGTAACACGGATGCTAGATGTAACATGCAAAGCAACTTGGTGGGTACATGATACGAGTGTGTACAATACACATACAATATATTAGTGGCAAAAGCCAAAAGTTGATTTACTTTTGAAGGGGAGGATACTCTAGTTCAGTGTCTCAAACTTAGGTGTGCATTAGAATCACCTGCAAAACTTATTAAAACAAATTGCTGGGCCTCATCCCTAAAGTTTCCTACCTAGAAATCTGGGGTGAGCTGGGAGAATTTGCATTCTATCAAGTTCACAGGCTACTATGATGTGCCTTATCCAGGGCAGCACTTTGAGAACCACTCCTCTGAATTTATAGAGATGCTAGTGGCTCTTTGAGAAAACCTATTTCAATGCAGGTAACGTTTTTGGTTTCTTAGAGCTGAGTACCCAATGGTTAAATTCTGTAAGCATATCATGTTGAGCTTGAGGTTAACTGAAAGGTATAGAATTAATGTAAATGTACAAATCATAGAAAGGGAAGTATATGGACAGCTCTAAGCAGTAGTGTACTGGCAAACTGGATCTGAGAGAGAGAGCTTTGATTTGTAACTTCTGCCAATTTCCTCAGTGTCAGCGCTCTTAGCATGGCCAGTGGTCTCCAGATTCTTAGTGTTTCTCAGCTAACTCTCCCTGCTTTGAACCTGGTCCAGCACACCCATGGCTCTAAGCCAGTTCTCTCCTTGTCATGTGGGATTCTGAGAAAGCTGAGGTTCACGGAGGGTGTGGGGGGAGGGAAGGCAGGGTGAATCTACCAGCCAGTTCTTTGTATGCTAAAGCTGTCAAGGCCCAGGCCTGATTTTGTTCCTACCTAGAGTGAGACTTTCTGAGGTAGCTAAAGCGACAGGATATAATTATGCAGACAATTAGGCAAATGCAGAATGGGAATTCTTTTCAAATTCTTCCCCTCCACACTGCCACCTCATATAGTCAATCTAATAACTATTCCAGGCTGTCTCTTCTAATCAAGCTCAACCTCACAGACTCCTCCTCATCAAAGCCCTCTCTGGCCTTCCCTCTCCCAAGGCTCATTTCCTCCGGGCAGGTGACAGGAGCTACTTTAGTGAAATTTGTATTTTGAGCTACCAGGCTGCGCATTAAGAGTATAATTTCTAAGGGCCTATAGAAATTGCATAGAAAATTCATTTGATAATGCACCATGTAAGGAAGGGGCTGGTGCCTATATATTTAGTGTTAGATTTGAAATTGCTATGTCACTTGTAAGCTTATTGAGGACACAATTTTTGTGTGTGTGTTCCCCGTAGCATTTATCATACGGTCTTGGGTAAAATAAACACCTACTAAACATTTAATGAGTTCTAACGGAATTCTCATCATTGCAGGATCGTCATCCTAACAGAGAGCTTCAGTTACCTTAATACCAAAGTGGGTAATTTGGGAATTTCAAGTCCCATGAGACAGAAATGGAATAAAAGTTTTTGGTAGGCAGTCCTTTTGTGGTGTCCCATCGTGCTTCTTTTTTGTTATGTAAAGACTGTGTTCCTAGGGAAAAGCCGGGACGGCTCAGCGGGTTGAGCGCTCGCTTTGAGGCCATGAGGACCGAGGATCGAATCCCGGCTCCGGCCCAGGCAGGACCCACGTGCTGAACTGGGGAGTTCCCACAGTTCGGTTCTCTAGCTGTCTCTGTCTCTGTCTCTCTCTCTATCTGTCAAAAAGTAAAATAGAAATAACTATGCACTGA
>PVKE010038865.1:0-15257 GCA_004027555.1 Craseonycteris thonglongyai
AAAAAAAAAAAAAAAATTGGGTAGCCATGTACTGTGTAACCTTTGTGAATCAGTTCAATTTCTAATTACATCAGTTTCCCTCTCTGTAAGAAAAGCTGTCAAAATATAAGAACTACTCTAATGGTTTGCATCATCTCACACATATACAGGAATAAGGAGGGATATAACCCTCCCAAAGAAGCAGAACTACTTCTAAAGAACCAGTCTGACTCTGTCTTAAAACTCAGCCTTGAACTTTCCCTAAATAATAATTATCCCACCTGTACCAGAACTGTTTCACTGACTAGCTACACTTAATGACATAATATTCATTATTAACTTTCAGCATAGCTGTAATCATTGTCATTAATATTTTGTAAGACCAACAAAGTATCATTTGTAACCCAGGACAACCAAATATAAACTAAGGTATAGAACACAAAAAGGCACGGCTCCCATGAATATTTGTAACCTCATATCAAATTATTATCAAGTATATCTCCATTCCAAATAATTTAGTTATTAGAAAAGGCAATTGGACAAAATAGCAAAGATATGTTTTTCTTTTTACTGACAAAAGGTAAATCAGAAGAGAGTTAACACCCCCTTTTTCCCAGTTACCCTGCATTCAAAGCTGCAACTGTGGTCACATTATAATTTTAGACCCCAAAGCAATGTGCTTCATTTAAAATATTCGAAACTATAAAAAGATCAAGGTGTTTTTCTGCTGCCAGGAAAAAGAAAAAAAGAAATGAAAAAGCAAACAAACATTGAAAAAAACCCCACAGCACCTAGAATCTCAGTTTTGAGGAAACACATGGGATTGAAGCATCCGCCTAAACTCTGTAACCAACGATCACATGTGACTGTTCCCCTCCGTGCTGAATCCTGGATGTCACCAGACTGGGGCCAGGAGCTCTTGCGTGCAGGCCAATGTGTGACTGCAGGGGCCCTGCTGGGAAGTTGAGTTGATGCTGCTCTCCTCGCGTGGGGGAGGGTCTTCCAGGAAGCCCTGAGCGCGCTGACTTAAGAGACTGCGGGTCAGGGCTGTGGCCGTCTTGGCCAGCACGTAGCGCCCAGCGTGACTCAGCGCGCCGGCCACTGGTAGAGATTTTCCCTGTCAGCAGCTCCTGAGTCCTTTTCCTGCACACAGACCAGTCCTGCCTCTTTAAACAGCAGAGGAGATTTTTACAGCTTTTGAATCCCAACCAAGCAGAGAACTGACTGGCTCTGTTTTTTTGACTTTAATAGCTAAATAGTGTACTAATCAAATTCTTGCATCAAAGGCTCGTTGGGACAAATCCCTAACATCTCCTTCCACAGTGACTTATAGATGACCTCCACTCATATATTGCTTCTCTTGTACCAAGCTCATGTCTTATTTTTGTTTCACCTTTTATAAGACTATCTTTTCAATATGTTTGATAACTAGCCTTGGCATAAACCCACCATTGCGGTGACGCAAATCAAGTTGGAACATGGCATCATGTGTGGGCCTTGAATGACTTACTGTAAAAACCAGGGAACACTTTATAAAGATACTCTTATCTGCCATCTCAGTTGCTGATAGATGTTATGCTCATTTTCAGTCTGCCACTACCCTCTGAAAGGTCCTGAAATAAATTTAGATGGCTAAAATCCGGATCCTTGAGCTGTCATGTTCATTTCTTTCTTTCCAGGTTTCAACATGGGAGCAACAGTAAGTCATAATTTCTACAACCATAGCCATGAACCACCTGCATGAGGAGTGCCAGGGACATTTGATAAAAATGTCCTCCAAATTACAGACTCAGAATGTTCTGGGGTGGGGCCTGGAAACTGATCTTATTAAGCAGCCCATCAGAGAGTCCTGTGTACACTTAGGCTTGAAAACTAAGTCAGAGGATGAGGGTATGAGACATCATTCTGTGAAGACTTTAGAAGAAATCCTTACACTCGATAACACTTCATTCTAAAATTCATTCTGAAGTTCTGATACCAGGCCATCACATTTCTAAAACTGGTTTATATATAATATTGTGTTTGCTTTAACTGAATCTTAATACAGTTAAGTTTTTAATATTAGAAATTTGAGTATAAAATAAAATGAAGTACATGTAAACTTTTATTTCAGACTAGTATTTCCCAAACCTGGCTTTGTATCAGAATTACCCACAGAGCCTTAAAACACTCCTGGAGCAGACCACAGACCTACAGAAACAGTATCTCTGAGGTAAAGACCTAGAACAGGCAGGGAGAAGTGGTGAGAGTTAGTATCTTGATCTTCATAAACAGCTACCATTTCCAAGTACAGTAGAAACTTCATTAACCCCAAGGCTGTTGGCCTGTATTGCTCTATTATGGTGCTCACTCATACCTCTGTACTGTTTCCTTCTGAAATCACCATTTAAAAAAATAAAAAGTGACCACATAAAATATCAATTTACTATTTTTTTAGACTTATTTTATTGTTTTTGATAGGGACAGAGAGAGACAGAGAAAAGGGGGAGGGTCCAGAGTAGTTTCCATAGTTGTGCATCATCAGTTTTCGCCATAGTTTTGTTCCACACAGGTGAGCAGGGGCCGCACAGGGTGGGAACTGGGCTGGGGACCCCTTGCATGGGAGGCATGACCCTCGACCCAGGGGCTGAACTGGGGGCCCGAGAACTGAACTGGGGCACACCCCAGTTCAGCACGTGGGTCTGCACTGGCTGGAGCCAGGATTTGATCCTCAGTCCCCAGGGCTGCAAAGCGAGAGCTTAACTTGCTGAGCTATCCTGGCTTCCCCTCAATTTACTATTACCGGTACATTGATATAGATATTCCCTTCTTTAAAAAAGAAGTTTTAAATCACTGTACTCTAAATATTTTTTGGGGGGGAGAGGATGGTGGGGGTGAATGGAGAATACAATGGGAGTCTATTTTGAAAGTTGCTTTATTCTTTTTCTCTTGGATATTGTATTTGTTTGCTCATTTTCTTTCATGTCATGGAATAAGTTTCTCTACTTTATTTCTGTTAGGTCATGGATTTAACACACCTGACAGAGACATCTCTTTGCTGACTCTTATTAACTGTATAGCCTTACTTCTTTTATTTATTTATTTATTTGTTTGCTTATTTATTTATTTATTTTTGACAGAGAGAGAGAGAGAGAGAGAGAGAGAGAGAGAGAGAGCGAGACAGAGACAGAGAGAGAACTGAACTGGGGGTGCGCCCAGTTCAGCACATGGTTCCGCACGGGCCAGGGCTGGGATTTGATCCCCTGTCTTCGGCACTGCAAAGTGAGCGCTTAACCTAGGGTGACCAGACATCCCGCTTTTGGCGGGACAGTCCCAATTTTTAACAATTTGTCCTGCGTCCTGCGGCGTTTTAAGAAAGTCCCGATTTTTGGAAAGAATGCACAACAAGCTAGGGAACGGCGGGAGATAGACCAAATTTTTAATCAAGAACCCCCCCCACCCCCACCCCACCCCCACCCCCGGTCAATGGTGTCCCACTTTACCAATGTTAAAATCTGGTCACCTTAAGGGTCTTAACCCACTGAGCCATCCCGGCTTCCCCTGGCCTTACTTCTTCAAATGTGTTTTGGACCAGCAGCACGGACAGCACCTGGGAAATTCTAAGAAATGCAGACTCTTAGGCCCCACCTAGAACTACTGAGTCACAATCAACACTTCAGCAAGAATCTCAAGTGATTTGTATGTATATTAAAATTTGTGAAATACTGTCTTATAGTAATGTAAGAATTACAATGTGGGGCTGGTTAAGGAAAAGAGAAGAAACAGAAGGTTAGGGTGTATTTGTTTCCTATGATCACTATAACAAAGTACAAACCGAGTGGCTTGAAACAACAAATATGTATTCTTCCAGGGATGCTGGGATAGCTCAGTGGTTGAACGCTTGCCTTGCAAGTGTGGGGTCTGGGGTTTGATTCCCGCAGCCCAGGCCCATGCAGACCTATATGCTGAACTGCTGCACAACAGGTAGCTGCCAGGATGGCATGGCAGTGAAGATTCTCGCCTCCCATGTGGGAGGCCCCCAGTTCGGTTCCTGCCTTGTGCAGCCCCACATCCACCTGTGTTTGGAATAAAACCATATCAAAATTAATGACATACAACTATGGAGACTGCTCTGGACCCTCCCCAACTTCTCTCTCTCTCTCTCTCTCTCTCTCTCTCTCTCTCTTTCTCTCTCTCCCACACACACACACACCTTCTTTCAAACAATAAAATAAATCTTTGGTATAAAAAAGAAAATATCTTAGGACCAGGGCAAGACAGCGAGGAGAATCCTTATCACCACAGGAAAGAGTAGAACCAGAGAGGTGACTCTAAGATAGTAGAGTCTTTTTGAAATCTCTTGACAGACTGTAATGCTCATCCATTTTTGTTTGTCCAACTATTACTCTCCTTCTTTCCTTTGGGAAAGCTCTTGCCATACTCTCCCACATTTCGGTGTAGGATGTCAACCACTGTGCATCCCTTCCTCTTTCCTCCCAAGGGTAAAAACACACAAGTCTATACTTTTTGTCCTGAACGTCTAAATGTGTGTGAGTTTTGAAAGTGCAGAAAATAGTGGAAGCTGAGTTATTTCAGTGGTGGTGCTCAATGACAGCAACCAGTGTTCGTGTTTTTTGTTTCATCATGGAGAATACCAGAGTAAATCTAGCTGTTGTTCACCCCATGTCCCAGTTGTTTAACTCTTCCTTTTGTTCTAAGAGTTACCCAGTATCTTTCATAATATTACTAATTTATTAAAAATTAAAATGTTAATGTTTCTTTTTAACTTGTTCTTTTAGATTGTTAGTTTTTTATGGGGCCAAGAGTTAGCCGCAGGTGGTTTATATTGCTTACAACCAAAGGAACCCAACTACCACTAAAATACTAATGGGGAGAATACACATTGCCTGCATCCATTCTACTAAGACAACTGGAAAGAGTAGTCTGCATCCATGATACATAAAATATATACTCTTAAAATATAACAAAGATCTTTTCAGTTTGTTTCAATTGATTTTATCAGCTATCAGTATTGCCCTGTGTTTCATGCTGAGTCACTCTTCATTTCTGAACTACTCAAATTGTCAGAGGGTGCAAAAGAGAGAATCACTCTTGTTTATTCTACTTGTAGGCACCAATAATCTTTTTTATGTTGCCTCCAATTCCTCATTTTAGTTGTCATGATATTTGAAATACTAAGAAGATTAAAGAAAAGCACACCAAAGTTTCTGAACAGAGCAATTTTACTACAGGGCTAATTGGCAAAATAAAAACAGTTTCTGTTATGCCAGGCTAAATGTGATCTTTTCTCTGCAAGCAAAGAATACCCTAAAGTTGTCATATTGGCAAACACTAAATGTGTCTTTTGATTTCTACAGATGAAATGTAATTTGATCAAGGTATAAAGCTTCTCAAAATCCTTACTCTTTCCTCTAACCAATCTCCTCCCTTCCTTCACATTCTTGGGCCAATGGTTGCTTGGTGGATATCGTTTCATTTGGCTGGAGTAGGGAGCATACAGGAAGAGAATGTCCCCCATCTCCCCCGAAAAGCTGTTTTACAATTACAGTGAATCATTAATATTATAGTGAGCATTTTGTACTTAAACACAATTCTTTAATTTTTTTAAATCAAAAGTAAGAAGTGGCAATTATAGAGTGCATATTATGTGTCTGAAACTATATACCCATTGTTCCCTGTTTATGATAGATGAGGATTTAGCTGACTTACAACACTTATGATGTTAAGTAACATATTAAACCTCAAAAGGTTTTTTTTTAATCAATAACAGAAAATATGAATATAGTAGCCCCCCTCCTTTATTTGCAATTTTGCCTTCTGTGATTTCAGATACCCACTATCAACCAAGGTCCAAAAATATTAAATTTAATATTCCAGAAATAAACAGTTAATTGTTTTACACTGCACACTTTTCGCAGTAGTGTGATGAAATCTTGCCTGGAACGTAAATTATCTCTTTGCCAGCATATCCACTCTGTATATACTACTCACCACTTAGTCACTTAGTACATCTCAGTTATCAGATAGACTGTAACCATATCAAAGTGCTTATGTTAAAATAACCCTTATAGTACTCTAACACTATGTCACAATGCCTACATCATTTATTTCATCACATAAGCATTGTATCATCTCCTATCATCACAAGAAGGTTGACAGTACAGTAAATTACTTTAAGTGAAATCATGTTCATAAAACTTTTATTACAGTATATTGTTATAATTGTTCTATTTTATTACTAGTTATTGTCATTAATCCCTTATTGTGCTTACTTTATAAATGAAACATCAGATGTATAGATATATAGGGAAAAAGAAAGGATATATAAGATTCAGCATTAACTGAAGTTTCAGGTATCCAATGGGGGTCTTGGAATGTAAACCAGAGAATAAGGTGGCACTACTGTATCTCTTTGTTAGAAGGGGGTATATATGCTGACAATGTTTCTCTTCACCTCTCTTTTATTTTGGTATTTGTTAAATTCTGTCATCTATGTTTCTTTTTACCTTATGTAGATTGATAACATTCACATATCTAACTATTCTTGGATTTGTATGTAGGTTTGACACTGAAGTGGAATATTCCTAAACAATATTTACATTATTAAGACTATATGAATATTCTTTACAGCAGAGAAAGAAGTTTAGTATGATTACCTTTTCTTTTCTACAATCTCTTGTTTTTCTAAAGTTTCTCTCTCTGTCTCTTTCTCTCTGTCTCTTCCTCTCTCATTTCATTATATCCCGTAATTTTTCCCAAAATTGTTAAACATATTACCTGGTCCTTGAAAACTTCTTTTTCTAGGCGATATTCAGCTGCTGGTACTCCTTCTGCCTCTGAATTGATTGCTCTCCAGGCCTGTTGCACAGTTATCACTCTGAGACTCCTGTTGATTGCAACACTAAGTTAGAACCACTATTTTTTAGATCCCATATCTTTGTTACTTATTTTCTCCACTCTCAATTATTTTTTAACGAGAAAGTTCCTGGGAAATAAACATACTAATTCCTGCATACCTGAAAATTGTTTTATTCTACCTTTACATTTAACTGATATTTAAGCTAGGTATAGAATTCTTGGTTGAAAGTCATTTTTCTTCAAACATTTTGACAGCATGTTTTCATTTTTTTTAACAGCATTGCAAATGAAAAAATCAGATAAAAGCCTAACTCTCAATCCTTTATTTTTTCCTTTCCAATCTTTACATTTCTTCATTATTCTCAGCTTTCTGTAATTTCATAGTATTGTTTTCAGTTGTAGATATTTTTTTCATTTATTCTGCTTATCACTTAGCAAAAAAGTGCAAGTTTATTCCATTTGAACTTGCAATTTGAGGACTCAAGACTCCCTTCAGCTCTTTAAATATTTCTTTTTCCATTTTCCCTGGCCATTTTTTCTGTAGCTGTTATTAATTAGATCTTGGCTCTCTTGGTTAATTCTAATTTTTCTTATAGATTTTCTTGTATCTTATGTTTTCTTAAATTTTTGTTCTACATTTTAAAGAATTTTCTAAATTTCACCTAATTTTATCATTTATATTTTTGCCCATTTTATTTTTAGTCTCCCATATTATTTAATATTTGATTATTCTTTTATTTAGCATCCTATCTTTTATCTGATAAATGTATTAGATAAATTTTTAAGAGTTCTTTGTTCTTGAGTTATTTATGTTTCCTTATGCTAAGTTTTCTATTGATGTGTTTCTTTCATTGTTGGTTTTCCTCAAATGTCTGGAGATCCTTGATTGTGCTTTTATATCTACCAAAAATGGCACTGATTTAGGACACATAAGTTCCTCGGTCCTCAAATTACAGAATTATTTTATTCCGATATGCTACTAGCTGCCATAGTTTTCTCCAGACAGTACTTTAAAAAAAAAAAAAAAGATTAATTTTATTGTTTTTGACAGACAAAGACAGAGAGACAGAGAGAAGGGAGGAGGGCCCAGAGAGCAGTCTCCACAGATGTATGTCAATAGTTTTCGACATGGTTTCATTCCACAAAGGTAAGTGGGAGCCACGCAGGGTGGGAACTGGACTGGGTAACACCCACATGGGAGGCACACCCCCTCTAGGCAGGGGTCAAACTGTGGGGGCGAGAACTGAACTCTAGGCCTCCCCCAGTTGAGCATATGGGTCCAGTCGGGCCGGGATTCAATTCTCAGTCCCTGGGGTTGCAAAGTGGGCACTCAACCCACTGAGCCATCCTGGCTTCCCCTAGATAGTACTTTTAATGCCACTAGAGAAGAATATTCTGGGCTTTTTTTATTTTTTGGATTGGGGCAAATGCCTGATTGTCATATGTTTTAAGTTAGGTGGCTAGAAGTAGGGAAAGCAAATAACAAACAGTGTTACACTGTTCACTGTAGGACTTCAATTCATCTGGGTCCCCCTCCCCCCCCACCCCTCCTCCCCTTCCATTACCCTTTCTTATGTCTCTCAGACTCTGAGAAGAGAAGCTTTCTTGGTGCTGCAAATAGGTAGCCTTCCACATCTTAGGGAGCTCTCAAAAAGTATAGATTCCCAGACTCTACCTAGGGATCCTGATTTAGCACTTATGAGATGGGCCTAGGTATCTGTATTTTTAAAATACTTCCTGGCTTATCCATACAAAGTATGACACTTAAGTTCATGATTTGCCATTGTGTGCTACTTTGGCAGCACTTTACAAACAGCTCAGGATGGTTTCATAGCCTTAGTATACATATGTGCTCACAGCTGTGTTCATGTTAACGTGTAGTGGTGTCTTGCTGAATATTGTTCTTTATTGTTGTTGCATGTTTCTGCATGCCATCGAGAGAATGCCAGAGCTTGAATTAGAGCAATGAACAAACATTAAAGTTCCTGTTAAACTTGGCAAGAGAGGAAGTGAAATCAGGGACATGTTAATCCAAGTTTATGGGGATAATGCCATGAAGAAAACAGCAGTGTACAAATGGATGAAATGTTTTTCTGAGGGGAGAGTGTTACTGATGAAGAAAGTTCTGAGCAGCCAGTAATGAGCAGAAAAATTTGTTGAATTGTACATCCAAATAGTCAGCTGACTATGAGAAGCAGAGGAGAACAAGTAAACATGGATAGAGAAACAGGAAAATCTTCACTAAAAGTTTTGGCATGAGAAAGATGTGTGCAGAAATGGTCCCAAAGGAACTGACTGATGAATAAAAGCAAAGGATAATCACAGTTTGGAATTGGGCTGTGGTACCTGTCAATGGTGATGAAACATGGGTGTACTGATATGACCCTGAAACAAAGTGTCAAAGTGCACAATGGAAGTCAGCTAATTCTCCACAACCAAAAAAATTCTGTCAGTCCAAATCAAGAGTCAAAACGATGTTGCTAACCTTTTTTGACATCGGAGGGATTGTTAATTATAAATGTATACCAAATGGAAGAACAGTCAACCAAGTTGACTATTTGAAAGTGCTGAAAAAGCTGAATGAAAAAGATAGACGAAAACAACATGATTTTTTCACCAACAGCTCATGGCTCTTGTATCATGACAATGCACCAGTTCACATGGTACTGTCTGTGAGAGAGTTTTTAGCCGGTGAACGAATAACTGTATTGGAACACGCTGCTTACTCACCTGATATGGCCTCCAATGACTTTTCTCTTTACCTAAAAACAAAGAAAATATTGAAAGGAAGATATTTTGATGATATTCAGAACATCAAAGGTAATAAGAGTATGGCAATGGCTCTGATGCCCATTCAAGAAAAAGAATTCCAGAATTGCTTTGAAGGGTAGACTAGGTGCTAATATCAGTGCTAGCTTCCCAAGGGGAGTACTTCAAAGGTGATCATAGTGATAATCAGCAACGTGGTATGTGGCACTTTTTTAAGGATGCATTTGAGAAATAAATTGTCAGACTTCATACATCAGTTTTGGTCATCACCAAAAATTTGTTAGTGACTTGAAGAAGAGGAAACTAACTGTACAAGATAAAGCAGAGATAGAAGCTACATTACTTACAAATGATGGGGTATTGGAAGAAAAAAGAGGAAGAAATCAAAAACTTTTACCAGGTTTCAAGCCTGAGTAACTCCAAGAGTGATAGTGCTATTACTATAAATAGAAAAGTAATCGGAAGGAGCGTGTTTTACTTCCTCCTTGATTTTTTTCTTCAGGCATCATTTACTAAATGCCACTCCCCACAATGTAATACTAAATGCTCCTTTTTTAGAAATATTCCTATTAAGACTTATGTCAGATTATAGTAGAATGATGAATAAACAGAGGTGTTAATATATTTTCAGGATTCATAACTAGTATTTATATGCACTAGTTAAACAATCTATTCATTTTTAACAATTTATGAGAGTAATTTAAAACATTCATGGAGCATTCCAAATTGAATATTAGTAATCTACTGATGGCAAATTCCTGTTTTCCTTTCAATCAAGTTTCTTAATTTTTCAAATGTAAAAGAGAAAAATTCAAATATACAATACCTCTTATACTTACTACACCTGAACACAAATACAAAAAACACCCACAATAGTATTTACCACTCTTCATAAGGTTTATATCCTTAATAAAAAAACATTGCTCTTTACACAGTTAAATTTCTATTATTAGAACAGCCTGAGTGACTCATTTTGTACTTTTAGAGTCTAATGAGGAATTTTAGATCTGCAAAACCTGTAACAACCGTTAATAGTTCCTTCATATTAAAACACATTTTTTGGTGGAGGATGGTTGCATGAAAATATTGATTAAAAAAAATAAGGTATAATTTATATACAGTAATTTTTAGCCTTCTTACTGCACAGTTCTGTGAGTTTTGACAAGTGCATATAATCAAATCACCACCACCACAATCAAAATACAGAACAAGTTCAGCATTCTTTAAAATCCTAACATACTCTTTTGAAGTCTAATCCTACCCCTCCCCCAACCCCTGGCAATGACTGATCTGTTTTCTCTATGTACTCTTATAGCTTTGCCTCTTCTCAAAGGCCATATAAGTGCTACCAGGCAGTATATAGTCTTTTGAATTTGGCTTCTTTCACGTAGCATAACACATTTAAGATTCATTCATTTTCTTGAACGTATCACTAATTTGCTCCTTTTCATTGTTGATAATATTACATTGTATGGATGCACCATACTTCATTTATCCAAACATTGATATTTAACCACTTAGCAATAACTTTGTCTTATAGAAGAGGATGGCTTTGTGGCCATGAAATTATGTATTTATCAAGAAAGAAAAAAATAAGGTAAACCCTTTTTATGCTTTGAATTCTTTAGTTACTTTAGGCTTATTTGACTATATAAGTATCAAAAATATATTTCTCACATAACTGAAAAAGTATAGATCATTAATTGTAAGTATGCATTTAAAGAGTGTTGTGATTAGAAAGGGTTTTTTTCTACCTAGAATGATAATACAACACATATGATTGTTGTTAATAACACCAAATAATATTTTGCTTAAACTTCTGAAGGGAAGTGCTGTATGAAGACCTATTCAACACAGACTTATAAAATGGCTCATTTCCCATTGAAATCCTGTTAATCTTTTACCTCATGGATGCAACAGGTGGGTTAGAAAACAACCAGTGGAAAGACAATTCTTGCCCTTCAGGATCAGTGCCAATGGAAAAAAGTGACCTGAAGTACAGATCTCTGGCCTGACATGATGAAAATTTAATGTCACAGCTGTTGTGTCTCACAACTGTCACTCATCATGTTTTAATTTCACAGTTTTGATTTAATCTTTTCTAAATGCAGCACTGAATAAATGTAGAACAAGATAACAAGAGTCCCAGCAAAGGAGCCAGGTTGGTATTAGCACCACCCCCCTTTCATTACCTCCCCAACCCTTTGGGTTTTATTTTTGTGATGATTGCATCTCCAGAACACTACTTTTATGTTCACAAGCTTGACAGGAATCATAGTTTTGGTTTCAGGGTGACTTCTTTACCTTTCTGATAATGCCAACCAGGATGCGTTACCAGCCATTTTTAGTTGTAATACACACTAGAGTTGGGTTTGAAGAAAAAACATCAGACTTTTCGATGATCCCACCCTAAGATCCCACATTTTCTTAGATCTGTAGTTAAAAAAAAATATATATATATTTCCTATGAAGTCACATTTAAAAAAATAAACCCTATACTGATTTACCAGCTTACATACAATAAAAGGTACCCTTTCTAAGAATACAACATGACAAATGTATATACTCAAGTAAACCACCAAAATAAGATATGGAGCATCCTCCCCACTGCCCATACCAAAATCTTCCCTAATACCCTTTTTAGTCATTCCTCCCTTCATCCCCAACCTCTGTCATTTGATATACTTTTTTTTTATTTTTAAGATTTATTTTTATTGTTTTTGACAGAGAGGGAGACAGAGAGATACAGAGACAGAAACAGAGAGAAGGGGGAGGGCCCAGAACAGTCTCCATAGTTGTACATCATTGGTTTTTCCACATAGTTTCATTTCACAGGTGGACGCAGGCTGCACAGGGCAGGAACTATGCCAGGGTCTCACCCCAGTGAGAAATGAACTGAGGGCACTCCCCAGTTCAGCATATGGGTCCACACAGGCCAGAGCCAGGACTCAATCCTCAATCCCTGGGGCTGCAAAGTGAGTGCTTAACGCACTGAGCCATCCTGGGTTCCCATTTGATCTACTTTCTAATATGATAGATTAGTCTTTTTTTTCCAGAATTTTCCATAAATAGTATGTATTTTTTGGGTCTTTTATTATTTTTAACGTAGCATAAACTTTTTGAGATTTATCAGTGTTGTTGCATGCACCTATAACTCATTCTTCCTTTTTTCCCCTAAGTGCTATTCCATTTTATGACTATACCACCATTTGTTTATTCACTTCCCTGTTGGTGGACATTTACGTTGCATCCATTTGGGGGCTATTATGAGTAAAGCTGCTATGGACATTTATATATGACTCTTTGTATAGTGTTTATTTCACCTGGGCAAATACCTAAGAGCAAATGGTTGTGTTGTATGATTAAATACACATTGAAGCTTTTAGGTATCTACAAGTTGCTTTCCAGAGTTACTGTATCATTTTAAATTCCCAGTAGTAATATATGAGAATTCAAGGAGCTCCGTATCCTCAGTAACTCTTGGCATTGTCAGCTTTTTAAAATAGTTTTAGTTATTCTACTGGGGTTATAGATATATATCATTGTGATTTCAATTTGCAGCTTTCTGAAGACATCAAACAAATTTTTATGGGCATATTGGCCCTTTGGATAGTTTCTTTTGTAAAATGTCTGTTCAAATTTTTGCTCATGTTGTTTTGGGTTGTTATCTTCTTATTAAGTTGTAAAAGTTCTTTATATATTTGGAATATTATTCCTTTGTCAGGTACAGGTTGTATCTCTTTGTTTTTAAATGGTATCTTTCAATGAACATTTTAATTTTGAGAAAATCCAATTTATTAATTTTATTATTTTATAATTTGTATGTTTTATACATGAAAAATCATTCCATATTCCAAGGTTCAAATGAATATTTATGCTTTTCCTAGAAAATTTATGGCTTACCTCTCACGGTTAGGTCTCTGCTCAATAGATGTGTGTGCTGCAGGTGGAGGATGATGGGAATGATTTAGAAATTCACTCAGAAAGAACATTTGCAAACACATTTAAAGAAAGAAGTTTGGGGAACTATAATTTTTACTTCTTTTATGTTGAGGATATGATATGACAACTATATTTTTCCTAAAATAAAAATGAAAGGGGGGGAAGCCAGGATGGCTCAGTGGGTTAAGCACTCACTTTGCAGCCCCGGGACCGAGGATCGAATCCCGGCTCTGACCCGTGCGGACCCATATGCTGAACTGGGGAGTGCTTCCAGTTCGGTTCTCACTGGGGTGAGATCCCAGCCCAGTTTCTGCCCTGTGCAGCCCCACACCCACCTGTGGAATGAAACTATGTGGAAAAACCAATGATGTACAACTATGGAGACTGTTCTGGGCCCTCCCCCTTCTCTCTGTCTCTGTCACTCTCTCACTCTCTCTGTCAAAAACAATAAAAATAAATCTTTAAAATGAAAGGAAGCTGTACACTTACCTGTACTAAGATAATGGGGTTATATGAATTATTTATTCCATTGTAAATATTTTGCATTATGTCTAGAGCAAGCACCAGTAATTAGGCCATAATCATAACTTGTCACTTGTAAACACAATGTATGACTGTAGATAGAAATATTAATCGCATCTCAATTTTTCAAGTCTGAGTACCTTATTTATGAAGCTAAGATAGCTAGAGAGACTCTTATTGTTTAATGTGATGCAAACATATTTTATTAAATATTAAAAATTTCAGATTACATAGTTTAAATTAAAAAAAAAAGCTTTTAACCTAATTTTAAGAAGAATTAAAGGAGAATCATTTCTAAGGTTGTAATTTTAACCTTTAAGTATCTAACAATGTGTCACAAGTTGGTCTTTGATCTTTCTTTAAATCAGTTTTGACTCATTACATCTATAAGCATACACATTTTTGTATTAAAATGGATTTTGCAGTTTATTCCTTGAAACTCTTCAAGGGGTAGCTTTTCTGTTTTATATACAAGAGTAAATATAGTTAAATGTGGTATGACAGACTAAAGATCACATGTGTAGCAGAATGAGTACAAGAATATGACTGATTCATCTAGTGTTTACAGATCAGTAAGCTCCAAATAGCTCTGTTTCTGGGATGTTCTTTTGTCAAGATGTTTGCTGATGGAAAGATTCCAGATGCACACTTTATAGTAGTAGAAGTTGAGAATGGAATAAATTGTGAGTGGGATGGATCACCTTTTCCAAATAAAATCCAGGCTTCTAAAAATAAGCAGAATTAGGGAAAGCAAAGATGGCTCAGCGGGTTAAGCACACCCTTTGCAGCCCTGGAGCCCGAGGGTCGAATCCGGAGCCCAGCCCATGTTGACCCATATGCTGAACTGAGGTGTGCCCCCAACTCAGTTCTTGCTGGGGCCTATGTGGGAGGCTCCTGGCCCAGTTCCTGCCCAGTGCCGCCCCATGCCCACCTGTGGAGTGAAACGATATGGAAAACTAATGCTGTCAACCATGGAGACTGCTCTGGGCCCTCCCCCTTTCTCTCTGTCTCTCCATGTCTGTCTCTCTGTCAAAAAAACAATAAAAATTAAAAAAGAAATTTTTAAAAAAATAAGCAGAATTAAGATTAATATAATTTTGGAACATCAGAATAGGCAGAACCAATAAACTAATAAATTATGAAGTTTCTTAATGACTCCTCTGATTTTTTTTTTTCCCACTCCCCCC
>PVKE010038866.1:0-15263 GCA_004027555.1 Craseonycteris thonglongyai
CAGAGGTTTTAAATTTGTCACTGTGTATCATGTGATACTTCTGAGTGTTATGTTTGTAATAAATAAACACTCACCTACCGGTATTTAAAATAAGAAGATATCCTCAAGACAAAAAGCATAGTATTCCATGAACATCTACCTCTGCAAAGACTAGATAAACAGTCATTTCCATAAGTTTTATACAGGTGTTGTCAAGTTAATATGCACAGATACTAATGAAAGCCTTTCCCTAATGGTAGGAATACTATTATATGATAAACCTATTTGTGAATTCAGAGCATTCACATAAATAATAAATATGTCAATAACAACTCTTCTTTGTTATAAATAGCCAATACTGAGAATAATGTCCATTTTAGTATATTTTTCAATAGAAAAAATTAAGATATAAATAGCTTATTTCTACTCTCGCTGTATACATTTTTGCTTGTAGATTTTTCTTTAGGGAGAGAACGGTTTGTTTAGAATCAATGGCCTCCTAGGCATTACAGTGGGTGGCTTATAGACATTACATTTTGTTATCTTTATAGCAAGTCTGAGATGGATGAATAATACCTAGACCGATGAGATCGAAGCTGAGCAAGATTGTGTAGCAACATAAGTATCTAAGTGTTAATAGCATAAGTAGCTTGGCATAGCAAAGCTTACCTGAATTTAATGCCCATAGCTTTCTCACAGCAGTGTATTGTTTTGCACATTAGGTAATAAAGGAATAATAGGATGTCTAAGACTTGATCTACTATAAATCTACATTTAATTACAACACCATTGATAAGTGACATAATTATATTTGAATAAAACAGAAAATATTACCTTTGCATATTTCTATTTATTATTTACCATCAAATATTTAGGTTTTTTATTTTGCTTGCAAGTAAATAAAGTGAATAATTACCAGAGGATAATGATTTACTGTTGTAAGAAGCTGATATTACAAGGTGATTTTTTTTTTTAAGTCTTCCAATTGTGATGTTAGGCAGATATTTCTCTTACTAATAATATCTTTTCCTATTTGTTTGTAGATTCTCATAGTTGTTTATATATATATATATATATATATGAAATAACAAAAACAAGAGCCCAAAGTGTAAAAGCTATTGTAATTTAATAACTTAAAATATCTGGTGTTTGAGAGTATACTCTGACAAGCACAATGTGAGAATACAATATTTTAATTAGCTTATGGGAAATCAAGGATATCTAGAATTTTTTGTTGTTGCTTCTAACATTAAATAAGAAGATACGGTTATTCAGGCTCCTATGAAAATGAATAAATAAAATTATGAAACTGTTTAAAATGTTTTTGAAACAGACTGAAAATATGCAGTTATTTTAACTTGTAATCTTTACTTTACTCATGCTAACAAGAACTTTTTCTCCAAATGCCCAATCAAGAAACATGGATTGAAATGTTGAGTTATTGATTTACGGTGGTGGTAATAGTGCAATTTTTGATTAATCAATCACCAGGTATGTGACACTATAAATATATATAGAGAAAATAATTACGTATAGTATTTTATTTATATAATTAGTCAATTCTTATCGATATTGAACAACTGTTGAAACCATTTCATTTTCGCTGAAAACCTCTTTTGAAGTTTTTGAAAACCTATTTACTTTTTGATTGCTGCTATTTCTCAGATGCCCTTTGTTTCTTCACATTTCTCATTTGCCCCATTCTGAAGTTTAGAATTTTAGGGTGTGGCTGCTATAATATGGAAATTTTAATACTCTGTTATAACAAGAATAATATTTTTTTAATATATATTTTTTGACAGATATATATATATATATATATATGTGTATATATACACACACACACACACACACACACACACACACACACACACACAGAACTGAACTAGGGGAGCTCCCACTTCGGCATATGGTTCCATACGGGCCGGGGCCGGGATTCGATCCTCGGTCCTCGGTGCTGCAAAGTGAGCGCTTAACCCACTGAGCCATCCCGGCTTCCCCAAATCTTAGAATTTTAAGAAACTCTGTATTGCTTTAACACCTCTCTCATCTAGGAGCTTGTATTCTCCAACTAGTACTTATCTTTAAGTCAGAATAAATTTTGAATATACTTATTCTTGTAATAATTTGATCCAAACTTACCGGTCCTGTCTGTTACTCAGTGCATACTGAAGAGATAGAACACGTCATTTAGCATTAACATTCTTCCTTAAGATAAGTTACATTTTTATCCCTGTTTTTTCTTTCTTAGTCCTAATCTTCATCTTACATGAGAAATTAGAGAAATTTGAATAAAACACATAAACAAGTATGGATATCAGATTCAGAGTAGAATTCTTGTAAAAGTGAAAAGAGATCTTGCTATAGGTAGAAGGTGGACAACTACTCTTCTTCTTAAACTTGTAAATAGAAAAGTTATAGCTAGAATAAAGTTGAAGTTAAATCAGTCCTCATGCAAAGTAGAATCATCTTATCTCAGATACATTTTTAACTGTGAGACAGGCCAACTATGTAAGAAATGAGTAAAAGACCCACTATATTTAAAGAAGCATACTGCATTATTAGAATTAACAGTTAGCTAGTAAGTTGTACAAATTTGTGATACAAGAAGAGTAACCCTTTCTTTAGAACTTATATCTCCTAACCAAAATGTGGCAACATACAGATCATACCTATAAGAATGATAATATTAACCTTTGGCTTTATGAGCAAAGATAGTGTTGTTTCTAAACGTTATTTAGATACTCTGCTACCCTTGGCCAATAAAAGGTTGCTGCCACAAATCAATGCCAACCACAGTTTCCACTTTGGGGTGCTGTAAAGGGAGAAACTTTATTTGAGTGAAACTGGTTGAGTAAAACAGTTCAGGTGAAACAGAATGCAGTGAAACACATTCTCCAGTAAAAGCAAAAGTACGCTCCAATAACACAAAGGAGAGGCTGGCTTATTTAGAGAAAAATTTCTACCTCGTGTTCCTGATTGGTCTAATTTCATGTAAATGGGGAATTCAAATCACAAAATTTTATTGCACTGTTCTTATTGGTCAGAATAACTTGTACTGATTGGGCATTATGGAACTCTCTGATTGTTCAGTAAAGGGACAAATGAGTATGTAGATCTTCAGCTTTAATTGTATGGGAAAGATCTCTGTCCCATTGGTCAAAATACAAGACCAGGAGCTTCTTTATAAGGGTAAGCTCAGAAGGCGTGAGTGCAGTGCAGGAGACTTGCAGCTCAGTCTGCAGCTGTTCTCTGAAATGCAGTATGTGTGAGAAGCTTTAGTAAACAATGACTGCTCATTCCAGAGACCCCCAGCCTGGTTCCTGCCCTGTGTGGGCCCCCCCCCCCCCCACAAACACACCTCTGTGGAACTGAAACCATGTTGAAAACTGATGACATACAAGATGGAGACTGCTCTGGGCCCTCCCCTTCTCTCGGTCTCTCTCTGTCAAAACAATAAAATAAATCTTAAAGAACAAAACAGAACAAAAAAACAATGTCTGCTAAACTCTGATTATGAATTTGGACCCTATTAACCACAGGGGGTCCTTCTGGGCAGATACATTTTTTATTGGGGTTGACACGTGGAATTAAATCTAACCTTCTTTGTCACAGAAAATATTTCTATTTATAAGCTTTTATACCCACATTTACATAGATATATATTCATATAATTATAGAACTCCAAAGAATTTTTTTTTAGTTCTTAAATTTATTGGGGTGACATTGATTGATACCAATTACATTTTTTCCAGGTGTACAATTCTACATTACATTGTCTGTATATCGCATTATGTGCTCACCACCCAGAATCAGCTCACTTTCCATCACCACATATTTGATCCCCCACCCCAACCCCCACCCTGTCCTCAGGTAACCACTAAACTGTTAACTGTGTCCACTAGTTTCTGTTTCTTTGTTACTTTCAGTTTTATATTCCACCTCTAAGTGAGGTCATATGTTTCTTGACTCTCAGTCTGATTTATTTCTCTTAAGATGTTTTCAAGGTCTGTTTATGTTGTCACAAACTGCTGTCTTTCATCTTTTCATATTGCTGAGTAGTATTCCATTGTATAAATGCACCACAACTTCTTTATCCAGTCATCTATCAGAGGACACTTTGGTTGATTCCACAATTTGGCCACTTTGAAGAGTGCTGTTATGAACATTGGGGTACATGCATCTGTGCAGATTAAAGTTTTCAGGTTTTTTGGGTAGATACCCAGGAGAGGGATTAATGGATCATATGGCAATTCCATTCTTAGTTTTTTGAGGAATCTCCACACTGCCTTCCATAGTGGTTGTACCAATTTACGTTCCCACAGGACTGCAAGGAATTTTTAAGCTCAGAGGAATTAATAGGTTTCTAAAACAATTTAAATACTAGTGGTTGGGAAGAAAATACTTTAAAATACTTCATTTTTTGCCAGTTTCCTAAAAATTATTTAGAACCATGGCGTACCAAAGAGGATAATTTCACAATCACTGGTAGAATCCGACCTGCATTTTACCAGTGAGGATATTAAAGGCCAATACGGTTATCTGAACTGTCCAAGGCCAGGCAGCAAAAGAAGAATGTGTCAGATGCCTCCTCATGAGGGAAATTATCAAAATATGAAGGCCTAACTGCTATAAGATCTCTCATACTTTATTGGAGAGAACTAAACAAGTCATGTGCAGGTGGCATGGTTTTGTATTTACTATTAGACTCCTCTGTATTTAGAGCATCTTATTTGTCTCTTGTCACATAGACAGCTCTGGACTTATTATCATTCACTGACATTAGCCGATATTATTTTAAATGATAAAGCAGGGGAAGTTTATCCTGCTCATTCTTATGTGTTTATTAATACAATAATATCTTTGTAAGTCTGTTCCACTTGGGGCCTCTTTCTTGCTTTCACTTGCTTATTTTCAAGGCATAAGTGCACTGTATCCTTGCTGAAATCACTTTGCTGTTATTTTAAACATAGGTAAAGAATGTGTGACAGAACTTTTATGGAAGGGGTAGAAGCATTAAAATAACGTATGTTGAAGTTGTACATTGCCTAACACTCTAACAGCAAGCTGATGTCTCCTTACATTATAATGTGGACATTCTCACAGTCAGTAGTAACAGTTAATAATGCAACGTATTAAAATATTTAGAAAGTAGGCTGCAGAAGGCCAAAGGGACTAACACAATCATGAGTATATATCATTGACTATTCTCAGGAATGAAAGCAAAATAATATTTGGAATTACCATTCTGGAATTCAGGGTCATCTTACCTGAGTGAAAAAGTTATAGAATTAACCAAAATTTCACCTACTATGGAAAGGGTCGTTCAGTTTTAGTTAGTTGGTTTCAATGAAGGTGATTTATTCAGATTAGATTATAAAAGCTTGTGTAGAGGGAAGGGGTGTTATATATTTTTTATAACAGAAGAAAGGGGAGGGAGAGAATGGAGGGTGAAGGCAGATTCTCATGGAAATTTAAGAGCAGGGAAAATAGTTATACTGGGCTTCACAAAGAACTATATCTAACGCCCCAGGCACAGGAGGAAATCTGAGAAGTATCTTTAGCATAAAAATGACCTGCCTCTGTGTGTCTTCTCACTTTTCACATTCTTCTCAAACACCTTTCTTAATCTACACTTCCCTGTCGTCTTCTGCTTCACAACTTCTAATCACTTCTGAACCATGCTTTGTGACTCCTCTGAACTTTGGTTTGCCAGGAGAGCTGTTGTTCTCTCCTGGCTCTTTGGAGTTCACCTTTCAGATACACTCCCACTGCTGCCCCTTGTTCTCATTTTGTTCCTTATCGGTGATTACTGATTCAAGGCCTACAGCTTGGGAAATGACCTTAAATATTAAAGCACTTTCAAAGAAATCTGGTACTTTTCTGCCTCAAATTTTACTATATCTATATCTATATCTATATCTATCTATGTATAAGATATTTATCATAAGATATTTCTTAACTGCTTTTGCCCTTTCCTCTTTCTCTTTTCTTTTATTTTTAATGTCAAAAATTTTAATTAGTCTATTTATTTTTGTAAACATAAGGGAAAGAAATTTCACTCTAGTCTAGTGATTCAAACACAGCTTAATATAACTTCATATGTGTTGGTATATTTGTATGACTAACATAACAGGATAATTTTCAAATAAAAAAATAGCACAAATCCTATTTTTTAAATAATGTGTTCCAATTAAAATACATAATTTTAATAGATATTAATTTATAACATTCTCTCATCCATTTAATAAATATATTTGGGTTTGTTTGATAAATTGCCCAAATGTGTTCATAAAGGTGCTTAAATTAGCTTGATTTTTAGAAATTATAAATATATGAATGGAGATCTGATTACACTACTATTTAGGAAAATGTTTTCTTTAAATACAGGATAAGAATGGACAAAAAGAAAATGAAATGCCTGTACCAGGAATACTCACCTTTTTCCAGTGGTCCCACAGAACCTTACGACTCTCAAAAATAAATCTTCCAAAAAGAAAAATTCAGAGTTAGAATGGTTATGGAGTCTTCATGCAACTAGGGACTATATTAAAAATTTGGGGGGAAGAATTAAATATATGAGGTGATGGATACGTTAATTAACTTGTTGGTGGAAAGCCTTTCATAATATTTACATATATCAAATGAACACAGTACATTTTAAATATTTTACAATTTTATTTGTCATATATACCTCAGTAAAGCTGGAAAACATTACTATGTTACTTATAAGACAAAAAGAAAAAAAATTACTGTTGCATCATATAACATCACAAGGATTTTGGCTTCTTAAGATACTGTGTTGTGCTCATTTCCTACTGCCAGGTAAATCACTGATCATTTTAGAATGAGATGGAACCTCAAGATACTCTTCCCAGAAAAATGCACAGACATGTTAATATTTTACACAGAAGTCCAGGAGATTCACATTCATTGATCCAAGATTAAAAGGCTTACACTAAAAGCATTAAACTGTTAGTATCTGGGAGAAAGAAATACAAAAATGCATGACTAAAATTCATTAAAATGCTAAATTTATTCTGTATTAAAAAATTAAATGATCTATATTGAACAGCACAGGTCATTCTGCCTCAAACTACTTGAAGATAATTATAATAGAAAATAGTTTTTCTTACAGTTATTTTTTTAAATGAATATTTTACCTTATGATAAGGTAATTTCAATACCAACTGAACCTCATTACCTTTCAGCATAATTCTCACTTCCAAATTTCACTTAGGCAAGATACAAATGCTGTATCATTTATAGTAAATTTAGAATGTATTTCACTCGGAGACTTTTTTACCCCAATAGCAATCATAAAACTTTGGTTCTACAGGAATAAGATCCTGTATACACCTAATAAGTATGAAGCTTTACTGGCAATAGCCAACTGACCCTAAACTTCTTATCTAAGTAATAAAATCAAGCAATGTAGGTTTTTTTTGTTTGTTTGTTTTTTTAATAAAAATATACACAAGGGTAAAAAACTGGATTATGGGCTGCTATTACATTTTTGATTAATTTATTTCAGTCGCTCAAACTTCCACTGCCAAATAAAGTGTTCCTCTAAACATTATCCATCACAATATCAGCAGTCACATTGCTCTGTACTCTCCCTTGGAAGAAAATGCCTTAATGTCCCCTAAAATAGGAAAGTATTGCCACAGTACAGAATACCTATATCCAAAAACTTTTACCTATTTACTTTTTAATCTTTGGGAATAAAATAACTGTATAATACTATAATGGAAGAAATGCTTCCATTTATTAGTGACTAGAGTGGCTGTTTTTCGGGTATCAAATTTCCCACTACCCCATATGCAACCGATCTGGAAAATATCTATCCTCTCTTGCTTTGTAGTCTCCATTTGCTGGCATTGAACAGGGACTTATAGGGGGAGAAAATAACAGTGGTAAATGATATTCACCTGAAAACTAAACATTTCTTCAAATTCCATTTATCTTTTATTAACTGAGTGTAAATACTCAGATAGAACAAGAAGCGTAATGTCCTTCTGTCCTCCTGAGCCTGTCTGTGGACCATACCTGCAGCAGTTTGGAATCTGGGCCTCCTTGCCTCTTTCCAAGTACTTCAAGCTCTCACACCCATAGGGCTACAATTGATTCTTATTTTTATTTTATTTATTCATGTTTTTGACAGAAAGAGAGACAGGGAGAAGGGGGAGGGCCCAGAACAGTCTCCATAGTTGCATGTCGTTAGTTTTTGATATAGTTTCACTCCACAGGTGGGCATGGGGCTGTGCAGGGTAGGAACGAGGCCAGGGGCCTCTGACATGGGCCTCGGCAAGAACTGAATTGGAGGCACACCCCAGTTCAGCATATGGGTTCACATGGGCCAAGGCCAGGATTCAATTCTCAGACCCCAGGGCTGCAAAGTGAGCACTTAACCTGCTGAGTCATCCCTGCATCCCTAGCAACAATTGATTTGATGGGCAGTTGTTTCTTGTACCTTGAAACTGGCCCCTAGTGCATGGCAAACCCTACACCCTCAGAAAAAAAATAAAAAATCTGAGCTCCTATCACTTGATTTCAGTATTTTCCCTTTATTTTTCCTGTCGCAAATCTAGGAAACCAACATCAAACTCCCCTTCTCTAAACACAGCAAAATTTAGCTTACTCTCCTCATCCAAGTGCTAGCATTAGCAAATTCTCCATAATATACGAGGGCTGTCAAGAAAGTATCCAGCCATGTAACCATTCTCATTATATTGGCAATGGTTGGATTTTTTTCCAGACAGGACTTGTACATTGATAATCATGAATTACATGTATAATGCAATATACAGTGAAATGTTAAAATATCAAAATATTTCTAGGTATCCAATGTTTACCCATGTATAGATAAGAAAATACACATATTTGACTAAAAAAATTTTATCCTTTTGATATACTCTGTTTTTGTCTAACCACCTATGTGGAAATCTGCTTAAGTGGTTTTCTTTTGAAGCACATTTCTGCCACTGCTATTTGGCTCATTTGTCTATTATTTATGTTATGATTTGAATGTCAGAATCATTTGAAAGGTAGACCAAGACAGTGATACTTAATTTATCTTTTTAGGTAATTCAGTGACTGTTAATCCATTAGCTAATTAGATTCCGCAGAAGTTACTTTTTAAAAAATTCAAAAATCCAATCAAAACAAGTAATAGGCTGTTAATTTCAAGGAGGGAAGTACAGTCTATTTTTCCAAAATAGTCAGTCAGTCAGTCTACCTTTAGAAATTAAAATTTGACTGATTAATATGCTAGCGCAGATCTTATGTGCTGGAGAGAAGTATGACTTGACAATGGCTGTGCTGTCTGCACGTGTATCTGTCCTCTTTTCCCCTGTAACCAAGCTCCCTGAAGTGAAGTCAGAGCTGGAGTACATGTTACAAGCACCATGCTGCCTGATACTACTATGTAAACTATCACCCTCAGTAAACATTGACTGACAGCAGTAAACCTCTTACAATGTAGAAAGGTTAAAAAAATTATTTAATTGAATCTTTGCATTTGCCAGAAATTCTTCTACAATGTATGGATATGTATATTAATGTATGATGTGTATGGGTTTCTGAAGAGCAGCATTATCCCTGTATAGCACTAATTTTGATACACTGAACGGTAAGTTACTCACCTGTTAGCTTCACTCTTGATGTTTTCTATAAGTGAATTTATGTGGTAAATGAGCTGTGGTACAAGAAGGTTCAATATATTGTATTGCAGTATATTCAGAGGGAAAGCAGTACATTTATGGATCTATAGTCTATCTTTAGGTGCCATTTATTTTGAAAATCAACTGGAAAACAAAATTAAAATTGGCCAGTCCATAGGGCATACAGTATGAGATTCTTAAAAGCTGTCTCTATTTATGGAAAAGCCCATACAGTATGATCTAAAGGAAGTAACAGAATTTTCTCAGGCTTATTTTTTAACATATTGCTAAGAAATTATACTAATTTATAGATTACAGATATGGTTATCAAGAAGAGATCTTTATTTTGGATTTATCAGGGGCCATATATATGCTTTCACATTAAAATGTGGAGGATGACGGAGAACCTATATCATCTGCAGTCTATGTTCCCCAATCAGCCTACATTAGAGCACTTTCTTCATTTAGATGGAGTGAGAGCATCGTTTCTCAAAATATTCTATGGAATATGCATTCTACACAGTGATCTGTGGGGAAAGAAAACATTAGAGGGTCCCTGGGGACAATTAAGTTTAGAAAATGTTGCCTTCAGTATTTCCTTCTCAGAGGTTCACAGCCCAAATTACCCTTTGAAAGGCTCCAAGTGGTCCTGATGTAGATAAGCTAAACTAAAATTTTAACCCAGGATTTACGATATTTATTTGGCCAAGTATCCCTTTGCTCAAGAAATTATATTACTCATTCTCAACATACGTTAGAAAATGTTATTTGGTATCAAGATTTTATCTTATGGAAAGTGAGTTCTTATAACAGTGGTATTTACCTTACCCTGAGATTTCTGTATTCTTAAATGTTCTCTTAGATTACTAAAATGTCTTTGTTTATTTTTTTCATGACATATTACATAACATTAAATGCCATACTTTATAATGATCTTTAACCATGGTTTCATCTCATGCTCCAAACATAGTCTTAGGTAACCAAATTACCATAACATGAGATATTCTCTGCTCTTACATGTATTTGGCTGCACCAATGCCCACTTCAGGCATGTTTATAGCAGTGTTTTGTTTCACTACTCAGTGATAACTTACTCAAGTGGTATTTGATTATTAACAAGTCTATTACTTTTGTAATTAGTAATCTACATACAGAGCAAGTGGTATATATTGCACATCTGATTTCTATAAAATTTGCACAATATTTTATTGTTACATCCTAAGAGATACCTGGCCTAAATAACTGACATTACTATCTAATTTTTGTCACAATGCAAAGATGGAAATTGATAAAACCATAATTTTGGGCAGATAGCCTCTAAAGGTATTTATCATAACTTACTGATCATCATCTAACTATAAAAAGAACCCCCCCACCCCCAAATTGTTTAATGTTGAGAAATTTAATGGATTTTCCACTATGCAGTAGTTGTACTTTTAAATTAATTGAAAGGTAAAGTACACATGAAAATGTAGATAAACAGACACCTTTGCACCACCTAGACAACTCCCACAAAAAAAGTCTGACCTCCTATGGTCTGTAGTCCGTGGATTAGGAATCACTGCAATGGAGCACAGAATTGCCATCCACGCACATTATTTTGTCTATATTAGAATAACAGTTTCTTGAGAATAATCTTGGATATGCCCATGGTTACTGCCTCATCACAAGCTGATCAACACCTGAGGTCATATTTCTTTTTACAGGTGTCCGAGAGAGACCCTTTGTTTATTTTTACTGCCATTTATTGCCCCTACCAATTCTTCTGTATATCTGTGATAACTAAAACTATCCCTTTGTCAGTTGGTCCAAAAACCACTTTTTTTTTTTACTGAACTGTAAGCTTTCTAAACATATGGATATAATTTTGATTGGCAACACAATGTACCTGCCCTTCAGAACCTGTCAGAGATTATAAACTCCAGTGTTTAGCACCCAATTCCTATTAAAGCTTAGATGTGAGACATAATGGTTATTAAGATTGCCTATAAGTGATGCTTCCTTTAGGTCATAAATACATTCATAAATTATGTTTCCCAGTGTTTTCCATTGAACAGAGCTCCTAGTAGATTTTCTGCAAAGAACACACATACATGTTTATGTATATATGTAGATATATACCTGCACACATATTTGTGTATGATCAGTGTCCTACACAGTAATAATTCATAAGACAGCCCTATTAAAGTGTGCTATTGTATTTATTCTATAGCCTTCACATTGCCCATTTTCAATATGGCAGCCAGAATGAAACTAAGCCAAGTCGTACTGATCCTGTACTCAAAGCCCTACAGTGGCTCTCTGCTTCATGCTGAATGAAAGTTAAGGAATTTATATTTTCAAGACCCTACATGATTTGATCACCCACAATTTTTTTTAACCTCATGTTCTGTGACTTTCTTTGTTCCAGTCATTCTAACTTCACCTTACACTGAGCCTTTGAGCCTTGCTACCAGTTTAGGGCCTTTGAACTGATTATTCCTCTGTGAAATCCTTTTCCCTTGATTCAGCATTGTAGATATCCTCAGATTTTACAAATTTTATTCAGATGTCATTTTTTTCCAGTGAGTTCATCCCAAAACCCTACTTAAACTCATCTTGCTTCCTTTGCCAGCACTTCTGATTCTCTTAACCCTATTATATGGTCTTATCATTTTACACATAATTAATAACCTCCTACATGGCAATATAATTTGCCTACGGTACTTATTGGGCCTATTGTTTTATTGTCTCTTTCTAAAAGAATGTAAGATACAGTGACCTTTGTCTGTTGTATTTATTGACTATCACCACAGCTAACAAAAGTGCCTGGTTTATAGTAAGCACCCAGTAAATATTTGTTGCTTGAATCAATGAACGAAAGTTTATTGTAGGGCTATTGTCTCAGCATAATATATATGATGCTACTTGAATACTTGTCTCTTTACTAAATTGTAAGTTCCAGGGACCTCTGTCTGTTGTATTTATTGACTATCACCACAGCTAACAAAAGTGCCTGGTTCATAGTAAGCACTGAGTAAATACTTGTTGTTTGAATCAATGAGTAGAAGTTTATCGTAGGGCTGTTGTCTCAGCATAATATGATGCTTCTTTAAAGCTCATAGGGAAAATTCTTGTCAAGTTTCTCTTTATCCAACACAATGCCCACTTCCAGTTTGTGCACTGACAGAGTCTAGGCCAGGAAGAAAAAAAAATAGTAAACTCACCACCAGTTTAGTGTTGTTTCAAATTCTGGCCTTCCTCAGTCTGCATGATAATTTTTAGAGTCCTTAAATAAATACCTCATGCATTCATTGGGAGAAATAGTGTGGAATGTGCCAATTTCATTTTACCCTGAAGGAGAATCTCAATGTTTCTTCTACTCTTTGCCTCATTAAAATTAAGCCTTTCAGCTCAAAATTTGCTCTCAAATGTGTATCAGCCCTATCAAAAATAAATTTATATGGGGAGAAGGAAATTGGCAATTTTCATGGAGCAAATTTGTTAAAATGCATAGAATAATTTATCTGAATTGGGTGGTTTTATGGAGACATACTGCTACTTTTTGCAATGTTTTTTGTTTTTTCTTTTGAAAAATTAACATTGATATATTTCTTTTGTTGTTGTTGCTGTTGTAAAATTTATTGGGGTGGCACTAATTGATATCAATTACATTGTTTCCAGGTGTACAATTCTAGGTTACGTTGTCTATACATCCCATTATGTGTTCACCACACAGAACTTTTTGCAATGTTGTAGATTTGACCTTCATATTTATTTTATAAAGCCCATCATTGTAAGCTGCTCATGTTTTTATTGATTTGAGATTTGATGTGTCTATTGTTTCTGAATTATTCTACTTTATTTGACCACAGTGTTATGGCAATATCAAACCACACATAATTGTGATTATTAACAATAGTTGAGTATAAAAACTCCTTCCTGCATGAATGTCATTTTCCAAAATATAAATTAGAACCAAACCAGTAGAATTGAATCAGTACTTATGATCTTTTTAATATGAGTATCTTTTAAATTCTATATAAGCTTTAACATTTTTACAATGGTGAACCACGACCATTTTCCAAAGATTCTACTTTTCCTCTAGTAGTCTATTCATTTATGATGTAAAATTTATCATGGTGGTTTAGTTAGATATTTTTAGGAATCATCAGCTCATACAGATCTGAAGTATTTTTTGACAAATATACATTTAAAGTATGTGTTTCTTTATAAAAATTCATATTCAATGAAAATTTATTCATGTTGTTTTGCCTCTGAATTTGACTTAAACAAATTGCTTTCAAAATAATAAAGACCATCTCCAAGAATGCTGTCCAATATTATGTTTCTACTATATATGTTAGCATACCTTTCTGTAAATTAATATTTTCAACATGACATAACAATTAGCAAATTAGTGAGTCAGTTTCTATTCATAACATTAGTGTGAATATTTGCATCACTTGTATAAAACTTTGTGTGGACTGCAATTTGAAATACATGAAACTGTTAATTGAGACTAGATTTCATCTGTGTGATGCAGAGGGGAAATAAATTCTATATTTTTTATTTTGGAAATCTGAAGACTTACTACCAAGAAACGGACTGAATGAATTTGTAACTGAATTAGAAGTGCTTCTAATTTACAGATTTTTTTTTTCATATTAAATTTTGTTGGTGTCTGCTAATTATTCTGGGGTATTGCAAAAGTTTTGCAATGAAGCCATCATAAGTCCTTTCTGGATTTGGATAGTTCTTGCAGGCTGTTTCATAGCAGAAGGATATATGTTTGAAGAGACCAGGAGCAGAAAGACTAGAAAGATACCCAGTATCTTTTGATAGAGTATCTCTTGATAGAGTTAAAGGCCACCTTATGGCCAGAAAAGATAACTAGCCTAATGGAAAGAGAATAGGTACTCTAATCCCAGGTGGGGAAGCAGATATAAAAGTGTGGGAAATCAGATCTGACAGAAAAATATACTAATAGAAGGTCTAAAGGAGGATGTCTTCTGAGCCCTGGGGATTATTAAACAAGATGACAAAGAAGATGCCTGAAGAACACAGAGAAACATCTGAAAGTTAGGGTCAAGGAAGTGAGCTCTGATTCTGGGCTCTACATTTCATTGACCAGTCTTGATCATGATATAGTGTTTCCTAAGACAAGAGATTCTTTCATTTTCTTTCTTTCTTTCTTTCTTTCTTTCTTTCTTTCTTTCTTTCTTTCTTTCTTTTTTTTTTTTTAATGCAATAAGAACCAAGTCTTGAGTCAACTCAAGAGGAAAAATATACATGTTCCTAGCAGGAATATAGGAGTACAGAGACAGGAAACCAAGAAGTTCTAGATAGTGGTATCAAACACATTTAATATTTTATTATGAGCTAGAATTTACTATTCATTTGAATTTTCTACTAATATAGCTTCCACTGAATGAATATTTGACTTTTGTGGTAAATCTAATACTGCAATGGGTTCTACCTACCCCATCAACATCTTCATATTTTTGCTTAGACTTGGCAGAGGCCAAGTATATTGGCCTTTCTATTACATTTTATATTTTATTCTTAGCTCTGTTATATAATTAAGAATAGTTGAAGTATCAAGAAGTTAGACTATATAATCGCACGAAACCCTTTATTTGT
>PVKE010038867.1:0-15263 GCA_004027555.1 Craseonycteris thonglongyai
AAGCTTGTAACCCACTGTGCACCCTTTCTGTGACAGAATTGGGATCTGGCTCTGGGCAGGTCTCTGGAGTTAGGCACAAATCTAAGGGCCAGAGGCAAGAGGGCCTTGGGCTCACCATGATGTGTGTCTGGATGGCAGCTCCACTGACCCCCAGGGGCTTAGGAGCCTCCATTTCACAGCAGGAGTGGGCCGACATCATAGTGGCATTGTCCAGCTCAGGCCAATCACAGCCCTGGTCCAGGGCCCATTGGTGCAACCTGGCCCTTGCTCCCTTTTCTGAAGGGTCACAGATGAGTAATAGGGTATCCCAGGCTTGGGACAGGTCCCCTGCCTTGCTGGTGGCTGATCCCCAAGCAGCACTAAGTCAGGAACCAAAGTCCTCCCCAAAGTTGAGGCTTTGGCAAGAATGCAGGGATTGTGCTGCCCAGGTGGTTAGATCTCCAAAAGCTCAGGGACTTTAGGATCTAAGATCTATGGTGCTAGCTCCAGGGTACAGACCTGGGAAATGAGGACCAGAGTACTATGCAACCTGCAGCACCACAGCAAGTGGGTGTTAGCCTGTGGGAAAGCCTCCCAGAGTAGGTTTGCTCTTTAACTATCTGGGTAGGCCTGTGCGAAAAGGCATGAGGTTAATCAATTCCAACCTGGGAAACCAGAACTTTTCCACATGTGAGGCACTAAATAGAGAAGTGAGGTCATCAAATCCCCTTAATTAACCCTGTTCTGAGAGCAATAAGGAGTCACTGCAGGTAGGCCTTTGAACTTATACTCTCATTTTTTTTTTTTTTAAAGATTTATTTTTATTGTTTGACAGAGAAGGGGGAGGGAGGGCCTAGAGCAGTCTCCATAGTTGTACATCATCAGTTTTCTACATAGTTTCATTCCACACAGGTGGATGTCGGGCAGTGCACGGTGGGAACCAGGCTGGGGCCTCCAACATGGGAAGCCTGCCCCAGTTCAGCATGTGGGTCCACATGGGCCAGGACCGGAACTCGATTCCTGGACCCTGTGCCACAAAGTGGGCGCTTAACCTGCTGAGCCACTCTGGCATCCCCCATACACTCCCATTCTTGTTCATGGTTTGCAGGCCCAGCTCCAGGTAGGTACTTTATCTGTTGATATGGCGAGTACAGGGTGTGGGCCCCTAGGATCAGGTGACCAGATTTTAACATTGGTAAAGCGGGACACCATTGACCGGGGAGGAGGGGGTTCTTGATTAAAAATTTGGTCTATATGGAGCAACAAAAATTTTCATAGAACGCAAAAATAGTATTGTAATATATTTTTTTAAATTTCAACATAAGTACAATTTACAAATATAGTACATAAAAAATTATGTATAGTATTTTATTCTTTGGCATATTTCTCATTTGAGTGAATTTTTTTTAGTAGATTGCTGTCGTTTAAAAGGTCATGAAATTTTTCACAAGAATTTGTTAAATTATATTTCACACATAAAATGGCTTTCAAAGTCTCAACACTTAATTGTGATTTTTCTGATGTCCATGCTTTATTTTCTGTAGAAAAAATGTGTTCAGTCGCAGCATTAGTTCCTGGTAAGGACAGTGCGTATTCCACAATTTTTAGTGCATTATTGTATGGAACATGGTTTGTTTCAAAATGATGAAATATTTCTAACCATTTGTTCTCTACTGTGATTTCTTCTGATGCCCAAGATTTAACCTTTTCCTTATCAATATATTTTTTTAATAATGATACCTCATTAAAAATAAAAAGATCATTTTCGGAAATATTACTATATGGGAAATTTTGAGTAATATGATCGAATGATTTCTGCACAACATTCCAATTAAGTTCTTGTTTTAATGTAACCCAATGAAAATGTTCAATATCATTGTAATGTACTGTCCATTCTTCTAAATAATCTATACAGTTACTATAGAACTTTTTAACATGATTCATGATATCTGCACGATTTATTGCACCTTGTTCTTCTAGCTGCCTTATACTATTACAGATAGTTAACGGAAGAAAATTATTTTCTAACCGCTCTTGACACTGAAATTTTAAATTATTAACTTCATTTGCTACTTCAATTACCGAAATTTTGTCACCTTCAATAATTTTATAGCATTTTGAAAAAGAGCTGCTTGATTGTGTACAAACTCTAGCTAAATTTTTGAAGATTCTTTTTCAAAAAACTCTTCTAAAATTCTAGGACATTTATCCTGTGATAGAAAGTAGGATTTCAAAGGATCGTGTACTGTATTTTCAAAATTCTTTCGACAGCTGGCAAAAGAGCTAACCAGCGCGTTTTATGGTATCCAAGTATTTTCTGATATTTGACTTCTGCAGTTTCACAAAATTCTTTAAGCATTTCAATGCGCAGTGTATATATAGAAATAAGAATATATTTTAATAACAATATTTTCCACATCTACGGGCAACACGTCAGCAGCTGTTTGAATGGCGTTATGTATTATATGCGCTGCGCAACCAACACCAATAATGTTTTGATTAAGGTTTTTAATTTATAAAAAATATTATTTGTGGGGAAGCTGGGATGGCTCAGTGGGTTAAGTGCTCACTTTGCAGCGCTGGGGACCGAGGATCGAATCCCGGCCCCGGCCTGTGCGGAACCATATGCTGAACTGGGAGCTCCCCCAGTTCAGTTCTCTCTGTCTCTGTCTCTCTGTCAAAAATAAATAAATAAATAAATAAATATTTAAAATCTCCCAATTCTTTAAAAAAAGAAAAAAATATTATTTGTACCGCTTCTTGCTTTCCCTCCAAAATTTGTATTCGTGTTGTCTGCACAATATGCAATCATTTTGTTTTAAATTGTTTTTTCCCAAAATATTAATAATGGAACTGAAAATTATTTCAGAAGTTTCGCAGGGCAAAGAAACAAAATCTAAAATTCTAATTTTTATTCCAGTTTCCGAATCAAAAAATCTAATAATGGTTGGAAATAACTATATCCTTATGATTAGATGCGTCAGAATATATGGATATAAAATTAATTTTTTCTAGATTTTTAATTCTGAAAATGCATATGGGGAAAGCACATTACACACAATTGCCTCGGATTTTGTTCTAGCACAGGCAGATTTCTTGTTGAATAACTTTTTGACAACGTGTGATGTACAGTCCATAGATCTGAAGGAATGATTGTGATTAATAGCATGAAAAGACGTAAGTCCTTCTGCTAATGTTAATTTCTTTTCGTCTCCATAAGTTGTTTTCTGAAAAAATTCCTGTATTTTGGAGGAAGATGCAGCAGTATTTAAATATCTTTTATGTTTCTGTGTCTCCAAGTGCTTTGAAAGATCATTCTTCCCGCCGTGTGAAATAGAAAATTCACCATTACATTTTTCACATTTTACCATGTAATTGCTTTTGGTTTTTTTAAAAAAAGGAAATTCACTTCTTAGATCATCGTTGAATTTGTATCCTCTTTTCTTACTCATTATGTTAAAAATCTAAAAAAAATAATTTAAAATTATAATTATATACATATTGCTTAAAAACACAGTAAGTAGGTACATAATGAACATATTGTTAGTTTATAAATTAAATTGTTATAAAGTAACTATATTTAAAAAATTATTTTAATTGTAATCCTGTATTTCTTTCTAAATAACAATACTAACTTGTATTATTTTTCCTCTGAATTTGCCATAATGTAAGTTGTGTCACTTTCAAGGCCGGTGCTAAACTTTTTGTTGCCACTATAAAATATAGTGTTCCCTCGCCACTTCGCGCTTCATGTTTTGTGGCTTCAGTGCTTCGCGGGTTTTTCCAAAATATTCATCAAAAAATAAAAATGAAAAAATACAACCATGTCGGCAGCCACATTGCGGAAAGGAGCGTTGTTTCATGTGGATGTGCGAGAGAGAAGGATCCCTGCATGTCAAACAAAGAGATGAGTTGACTCAGAGTACATACCACGGGCTCTCATAAAGGCGCGTGATTGGTTTCCGGTGCGACATCGACCAATGAGAGACCGATGAAGACCTCCTTGAGATGACAAAGTCTGCAAGTGAGGAAGAAAATGAAGAGGAAGACGAAGAAGAAACTGAAAAGCGTGGCCTTACCCTGGAGAATCTGCAACAATTGTGCAACATGGCAAGAGCGATGCAACAATTTGCACAAGACATTGACAACAATAGGGTTCGAGCTGTCGAGTTCAGCCATCGCATTGACGGGGTTATGTCCTTGTACAGGGGAATTTTGAAGGAAAAGAAAAAACAAAGACAACAACCACCCATCACCATGTTTCTCTCCAAGGTAAAGCCCCCGGCTCTACCGTCAGCGCCTCCAGCAGAAGAGTCTCTGAGTGAGCCTTAAGCTTCTACGAGTCAAGTGAGAGCCTCTCCTCCGCCACCCACACAAGACTCTTCGCCTCTCTCAGAAAGCAATGTTGATTCATGTTTATCACTGTATAAGGTTTTGTAATTAACCTTATTAATTAGCAGTGACACATTTAAGTAAATACGTATACTGTTGTAATTTTTGTCTTAAATGAGTAACGTATGAATACCGTTTACATATTTAAAACATTCTTGTACCCGCATACACGAAAATTCCTAGGGGCAAATCCTACTTCGCGGTTTTTCAGCTTTCGTGGAAGGTTCTGGTCCCCATTAATTGCGAAAAACGAGGAATCACTGTAAATAATACGAGTACTGTCTGCTAAATTCAAGAAAATTTATGTATTTATGAAATAAATTACTTACCTAAATTATCTGAATAGCTGATTTGTTGACATCACTTATTTAACTAGCACCAGCACGCAGTACAATGTGTATCGTCTCAGACAGTTACAAAATGTTTTCGTCGTTGCCAATGCCAAAAAATGCCATTGTTCATTAAGTCCAAATAATGGTGGTCGAATTCTAACAACTGATCAACAATGCGAACTTTGATAAGCAGTTCTCGATAATGCGTTCTCAACAATTGTTATTACTAAAGTTTAACATTAAAAAATTAACAAAAATAATATAAAACTCATATCCTGGCGAAATAGCCACATGGCCGCCGAAAACCGTATATTCCCTTCCCGTTCTCCCGCCATTCCCTAGCTTGTCGTGCATTCTTTCCAAAAATTGGGACTTTTTAAAACGCCGCGAGACGCAAGACAAATTGTTAAAAATCGGCGCTGTCCCGCCAAAAGCAGGACGTCCGATCACCTTGCCCTAGGAGCCACCCACCAACTTTGGAGTCGCAAATTCTACCCCTGTGTGCTATCCAAAGCAGACATGGGCTGGCAAGCAGGAAGAGGTGGTGTCCCACACTGGTATCCCCTTCACAGCACATATTTATTGGTCCCAGGGTCAATAGATACATTTTCCAGGCTAACAGGAAGCTGGCCAAGAACGCCCACAGGCAAATGAGTTAGACCAGCAGCGTTATTGAGAGATGAGAACAGCCGAGCCCCTCTTACCACACAGTCCCGGAGGCACTGGTCTCAGGCTTGGGGTATCTGGGCGTCCTGTGGGCAAAACACGGGGTCAGAAGTCAGGGATCAGAGGCCAGAGCACGCGAGCGGCAGCACCGGGGCCCGAAGCGGTGGCGCGTGTCGGGGCCGGGGTTTCACCTCCCCACACTGAGCAGTGGGCGGTGAGCTAAGGCTCCGGGTGGCTCTGGGCGCCGAATCTCACCCATGGCCACAGTCAAAGCCGCGGGTGATTTTCAACCAACGCCGATCTCGCGATCACCCCCCAGGGACGTACAGAGCCCGAAGCTGACGATGGACGAACCTGTCTGCAGCCGGAGAAGCCCAAGTCTCGAAGGGGTTGGCCGGTCTAGCAGCTCTGCCGCCGCACGGGTTTCTGGGCCGCAGGTTCAGACGCGCAGGCGCATGCAGAGTCGGCGGAAGCGGGGCCTCATGAAGCCAATCACAGCCTAGTTTATCTGCCCTTGGCGCACTCACGATCGGGGCGGGACGATCTAGATCTCGCGGCACTTGGCGCGTTATAAAAGCTCCCTCCCCAGTAGTCTCGTTCTTCTCCAAGAAAACACGTGAGTGTGTTTTGTTCTCTGTGTGTCCTTGAGTCCTGGGCGGCGGGAATCTGTGGACATCGGGCTGTACCTGGGCTAGCGTGCCCCCAATCTTGGGGGGCAGCCCAGTCTGGGTGGCCGCGGATGCCAGGACCTCATTGAAAGACTTATTCTCGCTCTCTAGCAAATGGCGGATGACGCCGGTGCTGCGGGCGGGCCCGGAGGCCCCGGAGGCCCCGGAGGCCCCGGGGGCCCTGGAATGGGAGGCCGTGGCGGCTTCCGTGGAGGATTCGGCAGCGGCATCCGGGGCCGAGGTCGTGGTCGCGGTCGCGGTCGGGGCCGAGGCCGCGGAGCTCGCGGAGGCAAGGCTGAGGACAAGGAGGTAGGTCTGGGCTGTGCGCACGAGGCGGGCCCGTGGCGGGCGTTGGGCAGACGGCCCTAGTTATTCGCTCGTTTTTTTTTTTTCTAAAGTGGATTCCCGTCACTAAGTTGGGGCGTCTGGTCAAGGACATGAAGATCAAGTCCCTGGAAGAGATCTACCTTTTCTCCCTTCCCATCAAGGTAACAACGGGGTCCTTTCTCCCTTTTTGGGGCTTTGGGCAGATGCAGCCTGGGAGCCAGGGGTGAGATCTGCTCTTGCCCTGCCACTGAGGGGCCCCAGCTTCACGCTTGAACGGTTGTGGGAGTGCATGGGTGTCAAATCTCTGATGTTGGGTAGCTGACCTGGAAAGAGAAGTTGGTTAAGGAATACCATTTCTGCTAGGGAGCCAGGTGAAAGCTCCTATAGATGGGTGTTCATAGATGGTGTCTGATTTAAACGTTTTTGTCACAAATCAAATTTCTTGCAGGAATCTGAGATCATTGACTTTTTCTTGGGGGCATCCCTCAAGGATGAGGTTTTGAAGATTATGCCGGTGCAAAAACAGACCCGTGCTGGCCAGAGGACCCGGTTCAAGGTATTCCAGCCATCTTTTGTCTTCCTGGGCTGTTAATGCCAAGGGGTTTTATGACTCTCCCAGCTCTGCATAGTTACACTTGTTTTCATATGTGTGACTTTCGTAACATGGAGAGAGAGAAAGGATCTCCTCAGGAACTCAGATTGGCCTCATGGTGGCTTTTCTTTCCTTGAGGAGTGCAACAGACCCTGGGTGGTGGTGGTTACTGATGCTGTGCAGGCCAGGGACCACCAGCCACTTAAGTCTCTTTACAGGCATTTGTCGCCATTGGGGACTACAATGGACACGTGGGTTTGGGTGTTAAGTGCTCCAAGGAGGTAGCCACTGCCATCCGTGGGGCCATCATCCTGGCCAAGCTCTCCATTGTCCCTGTACGGCGCGGCTACTGGGGAAACAAGATTGGCAAGCCCCACACTGTCCCTTGCAAGGTAGGCTGAGTGGTAGTGATTGATGGGATCTGTAGTAGGCTTCCTATGCCCCAGTCTTCTGAACCCTCAACCCTTCCAGGTGACCGGCCGCTGTGGCTCTGTGCTAGTACGCCTCATCCCCGCCCCCAGGGGTACTGGCATTGTCTCAGCCCCTGTGCCCAAGAAGCTGCTGATGATGGCTGGTATTGATGATTGCTACACCTCAGCCAGGGGCTGTACTGCCACCTTGGGCAACTTCGGTAGGTAGCCTAAACACAGATTATGGCTTGTAGCTCTGCTTATTTACTGTGTGGTTGACGTGTCTTCAGACAGAAACTCTCCTAAATGCACAGCAAACTTTGGGCTGAAGTGACCTTTGTTCCTAGCAGTGTGACAAAGCTTCTGTTTGCATCTGGGTTCTCCTGATGTTTTTTCCCTTTTTTAGCCAAGGCCACCTTTGATGCCATCTCTAAGACCTACAGCTATCTCACTCCTGATCTCTGGAAGGAGACTGTGTTCACCAAGTCACCCTATCAGGTACTGCCTGCCTGCTAGCTGCCTTATGAGGAGCTTGGGTAAGTAGATGGTGGTGTGTCTGTTAACTAAAGTCTTGTCTGTCTTTCTAGGAATTCACTGACCATCTTGTAAAGACCCACACCAGAGTTTCTGTGCAGAGGACCCAGGCTCCAGCTGTGGCCACCACATAATTTTATACAAGAAAAATAAAGTGAATTGAATCTATTAAGAGTTGGCTGCTGTTTGTTTCTCTTGAGTCTAGTGGTGGCTGGAATTGGGAAATAGCCAGGGCCAATCAGATGAAGAATTACAACAAGGTTATTAATGTGTCAAGGTTGGAGACTGAAGATGACACCAGAAAGATGTTTTGCTACTCTTTATTTTAGTGATAGTCACATGACAGATGAGGGGCTCAAGGAGCTGCCTCAGGCAGCAGCCGCTTCTTTGGCAGCTTTTCTCTCTGCCAGCATCCTCTGCTTCTGTTTTGCCAGGCACTTCCTGGCAGAATAATGGGCCCCCAGGTCGTGATCTGGGAAAGAAATGGGGGTGGGTGGGGGTGTCATGGGCAACTTCTGCCATAAAAACAGCAGGTGGAGAGGAAAGGCAGTTAAGGACAGGGTACTGAGCAGAAAGGGGCCAAACCTGAGGTACAGTAATACTATTACACCCCATAAGACTAACCTTAAATTAGGCTTGGGACAGTTTCCAGGTGCATGGACTTGAGAATTAGTAAAACTTTCAGCTGGTAGATTTTGGGAATCAGGTCAGGCGAGGGTGGGGCTCACTCACAGCGATCCTGGTACGCCTTGGCGACCTGGGTGAACTGCTCCAGCTCCTTGGCACAGTTCTGCCTGAAGCTCTCACCTTCTCTCTGCTGACAGGCCTTAAGTCTTTCCTGGATAATGTTGACGATTTCTTGATCAACTTTGCTGAAAGAAAGGAATGAGATAGTGTACAAGGAATCCTTTTCCTGTACCCAGGGAAAGTAGAATGAAAATAGGACCTTGGAGTCCGTGGTTTGGCCCCCCTACACCCACCCAAGGTCTGGGCCAACCCCATGAAGCATTCTTGCTGGCTGACAACCATCCCATGGCATGCCCATGTATTCCCTGGCCGAGGACAGGACATACTAGTCTCTTCTCCATTGCATTTCTGCTTCAAACATGCACACGACGTCCTTTTCCTTGCACTCGGTGATGTCTGGCACACGGCGGAATTCCCGGTGGTAGTAGTAATACCTGTTCTTGGCGTGCTGCTGCTCTATAAACTCTGCAAAGAGAAAACACCAGACTCAAAGGTCCCATTGCTTTGGACAGGCCAGTTTGGATGGGTTCTTAGACGTATTTCTCATAAGCCATGGGGGGTGGGGGGGGGCAGCACTTACAAAGACTGGCAATTAGATGCTCAAGAAGCATGGGGTAGCATAAATAGTTATAGAAAGAACTGGGCTACAAACTGATCTATAGGTTTAGGGAGAGCTTCATGCCAGCAAAGCCATTCTCATTTACAGACAGGACTGAAGGCCAGAGAAGTAGAATTCAGAATCCAGGCTCTGCAAACCCACACCCTGCAGGCCCTGTCTGTCAGCAACTCCCATCCCATCTACAGCACAGGGACTCTTGTGTAGACTAGGCCTGTGCAGACTTTTTAGGTCAAGGGCTACTTCTGATTTTCTTCAAGTGTCACAGTCCACTAGCTATTTTCACTTGCTCAAGTACATCCAGTCTCCTCGATTGTGAATAACGGATTCTCACCTCTAGTGGCTATAAATGTGTATGCAAAAAATGTTTTTACATTTTGCTGCCCAGTTGCTAGGCCCTGGGGTAGCTATGACACTTTCTAAATTCAGGCAGGCATCCCAAAATTGCTTGGCAGTCCACTGGTGGGCTGTGATTGACAATGTGTTGCCCAGCCCTGGTGTAGACAGAGGTTACAACAGGGAGCCAGCTACCTGGAGAGATTCTAGTCATAGTTCTGCCACCACTGACCTGGCTTCAACTTCCCCATTGGTGAATTAACAAATTGTACCTAATGAGATCTCGTACATCCAGATGTATAAAACACTAAGAAACGGCTACAAAAAAAGAGGGAGTGCATCCACTGTGGTGCCTTTTCTGGACCTTGGGGGTTTGGTTTGCTGACTATCCTATCCTCCCTGACAAAAGAGCCATCAGAGGACACTACAAACCCCACATGTTTTGTTGTTGAACGAATGGACTAATTAAATACATGGATGAATCGCCTGGCACTAGTAAACTGAGGGCAGATCATGTTCTTGCTGTTCCCACTGGGCTGGCTAAACCACAAACTGGGCAACTACTGTTTTAAACATTCACCTAGTTTGGATCAAAGATGGGGGAATTTGGGTAACTTTCAAAAGTGGGCATACAAGGAGGACAAGTCACAGCACGTGTAGGTTGAGAGGACCTCAGCCATCACCTGATCACCTGTCATTTTGTAGGCAGGCAGAGGTTTAGCAGAGCACCTTTTCATTTCAACACCTGTTAGCTGACCGCCTACTGTGCACAACGCAGGATGCAAAGCGTGCAGAGATTGGAATCTAACAAGCTCCAAACACAGATAATTGGGATCTGCAAACAACCCCTAATATCTGGGTGAGGTGGGAGACCAGGAGTAGAGGATTCCCCCAAGGGCGGGGGCCCAAGTTCACTGAGGGGTCCTGGTGTAGGAGGGGGGCGTCCCCGGGAGGCGAGGGGATCCAAGACGGCGGCGGGGCCCGCAGGTCTACGGGTGGGGGCTGCGGGTTGCGGGGGGGAGTAGTCAGGGGGGCGAGGCCCGGGGTGCGGCCGGGTGTCCAGGGTGGGCTACGGGTCCCGGGATACCGGGGACTCCGAGGGGCAGAAGGGGCCTCAGGGAGCGGCAAGGACCGGGTGGGGCCAGTACCTCTCACAAGGGTCACGGGCCGGTCCACGAGGAGGTCAAAAGCCTTCGTCAAGTAGGTGATGGGGTTGGGCAGCGAGGTCTGCGGCGAGGGCGCCGGCGTGCGGCGCGGGGGCTCAGGGTACACGTCCTTATCCCAGCTGTCGGGCATGGCGGCAGCCCACGGTGGCCTCTCTCTCGGACGAGCTGTCCCTGCCTGCCTCCACTTCTATGCCCTGGCCTAGTTCTCCCGGAGCAGAGGACGCCCTCCGGCGGCCGCGCCTGCGCAGAGCGCCCAGCGCTCGCGAGGCACCATGGAACGTTTTCTTAGACACGCCCACCGTGGGCTCGGGTAACGCCTCGTGGTGCGGCGCCCCCTCGTGGGACTGCAGCGCCATTGCACATGCGGCCTGCCTTGGTCTGTGCCTATGAAGCAAGCTTTCTTGCTTACATTCTAAAAGGAGACTGACACAAGAACTATTCATTTAGTTCCGACGGAGTACAGGCACGTGCCAAATGCAGAAGGGAGCAAGATGAACACAGCTGGGTTCTTCTGGAGAACTCAAGTCGGTGGAGCAAACAACATCATAGTCAACAAATAACTCGAACTACTCCTTTAGGATGCCTTTTTGGATTGCCCAGTGCCTGTAGCCCTCTCTGGGTTCCCCTGTGCTTGCCAGGGCTCCTTATGGATTGACTGATGCCAGTGTGCTTCAGGGGTCTGCATGGGTCAGAGCAGGAGGCAGGGCTTACCCCTCAAAGCCCCCACCTATAGGGAGAGGTGGCTCCTACCCTGGGTGCAGGGCGCTCTGCTCTGGTTCTGATGGTTCCATCCTGGCCCTGAGCACTGTCATGCCCCTAGGCAGCTCCACTGCCAGAGTCCTGCTGGTTGCCTTCTGAGATCTCCTGGCTGTCACCAGGGAGGGTGCTGGTTACTTCCTGCCCAGAGGTTGTGACCAGGGACACAGAGCCATCAATTCTATGGCTGCATAGAATCTGGAATCACAGAAAGGTCAAATCTTCAAATCATGAACTCTTAGACACACTGTTAGGCCCAAAGAATTATACCATTGGCCTGCAACATTGGATTGAACAAGGGGACCCAACGGACGGAGGCAGGGCAGAACCGCTGCCATAGCCTGATGCCCTGATAGCACTAAGACGATGGCTTTCTGCTGCTGCCTGGGAGCAGAGGGACGGAGATCATGCAGCAGAAGCAGAAAAAGACAAGTGATGGGGAGGAACAAGTAGCTTTATGTTTCCATATCCAACACTCTGGCCCTTGGCCTGTGTGCCCGGAGCCCGATTGTCCTGCGGCACTTGTGGGAATCAGTACAGATGGCATTCCCTCTGCTCTGGGTCTGCAGCTGTCCCTTGTGTGCTTCCTTCCCTTAGGTAGCCTTTCTTCTCAGGGCCACTCCTGGGGTGGGAGGGATTACCCTTTCCTAGTGCTTTTATTCCTGTGGGGCTCAGCCCAAAGTATTAAAAGTAGATTTGTAATTTAAAAACAACAACCAAAACAAAGAATCCTGACATTTTAGTAGCATAGAAGCTTAGCATTGAGTGATGCAAAATTCAAGACCCTCAGAGGTAGCTTAGGCATGTAAAACTGGTTATACAGCTACAGAACTTTAAAAACATAGAATCTTTTCTCTCTCTCTCTCTCCCTCCCTTTCTCCTTCCTGCTTTCCTTCCTTCCTTCTTTCGTATTTATTTTATTGTTTTGAGAGAAGGTGAGAGAGAGAGAGAGAGAGAGAGAGAGAGAGAGAGAGAGAGAGAGAAAGGGGGGAAGGCCCAGAGTAGTCTTCACAGTTGTACATCATTAGTTGGGACATGGTTTCACTCCACACAGGTGGATTTGGGGCCTCCGGGGGTGGAAACCACATCAGGGGCCTCCCACATGGGAGGTGAGAACCTTTGCCACAGAGCCATCCCAGTGATTACCAGTTGTGCTGCAGTTCAGCATATGGGTTTGCACAGGTCGGGCCGCGGTTGGGAATTGAACCCTGGATCTCGTGATTATGAGACAAGTGCTCAACTGCTGAGCTATCTTGGCATCCCCTAAAACCATTGAATCTTTGAATAAAAAAATAAAAGACTTCAATCCCCTTTTCATTCAAAACTTAAGTTTATAAAAGTGTCTGAATGTTCTTGGATCACAACTATTAGAATCAAGGGACCCTGATAATGAATCAGGGCCCTGGTGAGCCTCAGGGCACAGAGTCAATCCTCCCCATCTCCCCTCCCCCTCCCCCTGTGCAGCTCAGGCTGTCAGCACTCAGGACAGGAATCCTCTGTCTCAATGCCAGCAAACTGGACTCAGGCCCTCCTTGTGGGCAGCTGCTTGAGAGAAGCCCCCAGCTGGCTTTCCTCACCTCCACCAGGACAAGTTATTCCTGCCCTGGGTTCTCACGAGGCAGAAAACAAAGTGGATGTGACCCCGCCCCAGGGCCCTTGAGGAAAGGAGAGCTAGCCCTGGCTCCAGGTGTCCCCATCCCAGGGGACATTTGATGCCTTCCCCCACTGCCTTCCCCTGGACCAGGCCTGCTCCTGGCACACCATAGGAGATGACCAAACTTTTCTGCCAGGGGCTAAATCTGGGATCTGGCTGCTGTGTGCCCTGGCCCTGTCACTCGACCTTCAGCGCCTTGTGTGGAGGCCTCTTTCTTTCCTGACCTGCAGGGACCGGCTTCCATGGTCAGTGGGCTGGGGGGCTGGAACAAGCTGGCTTCCTGGGAGGGGCAGGTGGGCTTCTGGAGTCTCCTCATCTTGGTCCTGTGAAGGAGTAGGGGATTGGAGGGGGCAGCAGGGGCCAGAGCTCAGGCTGCCAGGCCTAGAACATACAAGGAGATGGATGGGTGACAGGGGCCCCCTGCCCCTGTAGTCCTTGCTACAGTGTGGGCTTGCCCCTCCTGGGCCCAGCCAAGCTGAGCCCACTGAGGCAGGAAACCTGTGGGTGAGGAGGGCTTGGTGCTGGCTCCATCCCTAAGACACTGCCCCTGCATGAACCTTCCCCTTTTTCCTGCAGAAAGATAGAGGCACTGAAGACCACTAGGTCTCTGTCTGGGGTCTCTAGCTCACGTTGGGATGAGGCTGTGGGACCATTCAGTCACGCCCACCAGGGCTAGCCCAGCTCTGACATCCCTCTTCTCCTGCCCCCAGTCCCATAGGAAGTTCTCTGCCCCTCGGCATGGACACCTGGGCTTCCTGCCCCACAAGAGGAGCCGCCGGCACCGGGGCAAGGTGAAGACATGGCCTCGGGATGACCCTAGCCAGCCTGTGCACCTCACAGCTTTCCTGGGTTACAAGGCCGGCATGACGCACACTCTGCGAGAGGTGCACCGGCCAGGGCTCAGTGAGTGGCCACACAGGGACGCATGGGGTGGGGAGTGGGTTTTGGCCAGAGTACTCCTGACCACCAGAAGACCTGGAGAAACTCTCAGATGCTAGGGGCCACAGATGGACTGACTCTAAGAGGGGAAATAGCCCCAGGAAGGGCGAGGTCTTGCCCATGGGACCCACAGTCAGGGTGCTGATTGTCATTAAGTGCTGACTACTGGCCACCTCTCAAGGTGGGTTCTGTGGTTGCTCCCAGTTAACTGATGAAGAAATGGAGCAGTTATGAAACTTGCCGGTGGTCCCGTCAGTAAATGGATGAGCTAGGATTCAAAGGCAGGCACCCAGTATACTTTTTGTTTTGAGAGCATTATAGAGTCCATATGGTTGTAAGAAATAGTACCGAGAGATCCCATGTACCTTCACCCAGTCTCCCCCAACAGCAACCTCTGGAAAAGCTACATGTCACACCTGGGTATTGACCCATGATCCCTGTGTGTGTGTAAATGCACACATGTGTGTCTTTAGTTCTAGATCACTCTGTCCATGTACAAGTGTATACCCACCACCTTGAAACGTTCCACTCCCACATGGTGCCCTTTTGTAGCCACAGCCACTACTCCCCAACCTTCCCGTGACTGCTCGCCTGTTCTTCCTCTCTCCTAATATATTTTTTAGACATATAAATTTACTTTTTTAAAGATTTATTTTTATTGTTTTTGACAGAGAGAGATACAGAGTCAGAGACAGACAGAAGGTGGAGGGTCCAGAACAGTCTCCATAGCTACACATCATCGGTTTTTCCACATAGTTTCATTCCACAGGTGGGCGCGGGGCTGCACAGGGCAGGAACTGGGCCGGGGTCTCACCCGGGTGAGAACTGAACTGGGGGCACTCCCCAGTTCAGCATATGGGTCCACTCAGGCGAGGACCGGGATTCGCTCCTCGGTGCCCAGGGCTGCAAAGTGAGCGCTTAACCCACTGGGCCATCCCGGCTTCCCCTAAACTTACTTTTTTTTTTTTTTTTTTTTTATCTTTTCACATTTATAGAGAGAAATTATCTTTTTGTCTTCAGTGCATAGTTATTTCTATTTTACTTTTTGACAGATAGAGAGAGAGACAGAGACAGAGACAGTTAGAGAACCAAACTGTGGGAACTCCCCAGTTCAGCACGTGGGTCCTGCCTGGGCCGGAGCCGGGATTC
>PVKE010038868.1:0-15260 GCA_004027555.1 Craseonycteris thonglongyai
CTTACGCCACCATTTAAGCGATTTTCGCAGAAAACAATACCTTGATGCATATTGGTCCGCCCGATCAACACCACCCATATATTTTATATAATTCAAAACAATATTGGGTTTCTTGACCATTATTTCCACACCACCTCGTGTAATCCTTTTGACCGTCGACATTTCTGTGTCACCCCTTATAGTCATACAAGTGACAATCCTCTTATCTTTCCACCCTAAAAGTAAGGTGTTACCCCATCGATACGCGACCGTGGATTTTTTCGAAAAATTTGGCCTTTTTATTTCCTTGGGCAATTTTTTCCTGTTCGTTAAGATCGTTCCGGAGATATTGCATTTCAATTTGGCTAGTTCTTGAGCTAAGACATGACTATAGTAGCGATCCATGTACATATGGTGCCCCTGAGCACCTGGAATTTTCTCCAACAACATTTTGTATAAGTGTATCGGAATTCTTGATGAAACAGGTAAATCGGGTCTGACCAAGAGCTCTGTTGTGAGTGATTCATAATATGGCAAAATGCAGCAAATGTAGCCAGTCTTCGAGTCAGCTAGAGTATAAACTCTGATACCCCATTTTGTCGGTTTCTTAGGATTGTATGTTATGATCTGACACTTCAAATCAGCCGGGCGCTGTATTGGCGCCGCTCGAGTTGCTGCTTCAAATCAGCCGGGCGCTGCAGCGGTGCCACTCGAGTTATAAGAGCTACAATCGCTTCAAAGTCCATGGTACACGGAATTCCACCCCAGACATTGCGAGCGATCGACAGTTGACCAAAATTGGCCTCGAGATCGTCAGGTGGATCGCAATCAACTTGTTGGCCACCCCTGGTCTAGAAGACCCTACAGCAAGCTTGTTTAACCCACAGCCCAGGGGCTGCATGCGGCCCAGGATGGCTTTGAATGTGGCCTAACACAAATTCATAAACTTTCTTATAACATTATGAGATTTGTTTTGCAATTTTTTTTCTTTTCTTTTTTTTTAGCTCAAGACAATTGTATGGCCCAAGACAATTCTTCCAATGTGGCGCAGGGAAGCCAAAAGGTCAGATGCCCCTGCCCTACGGGATCTGTCTCTAACAGCTCTCTGACCTCACCCCAGTCTGCTCTCCCTCCCGTTCATTCCCCTCCAGTTGCAATGGCAGCCTTCCTGGCCCTGCCATCCCTCTCCTTGGGGCCTTTGCTCTGGCTGTTCGCTATGCTTAGAAGGCTCTCTCCGGATCTTCCCATGGGAGCGAGCTCCACTGCTCCCCTCTGGTTTTGGGACTAGATGTGCCATTCCTAAGAGGCCTTCCCAGGCCACAGCCCACACCTCCTGCCCTCTTTCCTCCGTTCTCTTTCCATGTGGCACTCTCCCCATTTGCCATTAATTTTCTGTCTCCTCCTCTGGTATGGAAGTTCTATGAGGGTAGGTATTTTGTCTTTATTCACTGCTTTGTTCTCAGCACCTAGCTCAGTGTTTGACATGTAATTACCACACAATAGTTACCAAGTGTTGTTGAATGACTTGAGTCACAGGCTCTTGAGAATCTGCTGACAGCAAAGATCTCCTTAGACAATAATAAATGTCCAGACATGCACAGTTTTGCAGACAATTTTTGATGGGTCCCAGGTCCCCAGAATCCATGCAGGTTAAGAACCTTTGCTTTAGAGTTCCAGTTATTTAAACCAGGAACACTGACCTTCAACTTCTAGAGAGCTGGATGTTTATCTCTAGTGAAACTGTAGTTAGACGTAGTCTCTTATTCATATATTGACTCAACCAATATTTAATGAGCGCCAGCTGTGTGCCAAGTCCTGTGCTAATCTAATCTCTGGGAGAAAATTGCCTGTCCTCAAGACCTTCAAGACAGAAGACCTCCAGGTGAACACCTAACTCTAATAAGGTCATTAAAGGGAGCATTGTGAAGTTAGGTGTAACTCTGGGAACCTGAGGCTTAGTCCCTCAGGGAAGCTCTGAGAAGTGGTGTGGACATGTGCCTCAGAATGCTCCCACCCCACCGTTGGGGAAGCTGGGGTACGTACACTGACTCCTCAGGGCCAATGCTGAGGGCTACACTCCGTTTTTCAGCTCAGTCTTCCTCTCACATGTAGGTCTGGTTCTCAATCCAGCTGCCAATCAAACCATCAGGATGGCAAAGGGAGGTAGGATTATCCCCATTGCCTTAACCAATCAGGGACCAGTCATGGAGGTGAGGGGTAGGGTCAAGCTCACTCCCCACCATGGCCACCCCACAATGATGGAGGGGAATGACAGAGGTGGGGGAGGCAACCTCAATATCCACCAAACCCATCTCCACACAAAACCATCCTTGATCTTCAAGCACTGGTCCAGGCAGATCGAAGAAGCCATGGCCTACTCCACAGTTCCAGCTGACTGCTCACTTAAGCCGGATTTGGGCAGATGACCAAGCTCCTGGTTCATTCCGTCTTCGAGCTCTACTGGGTCATGTCACCAGTCACTGACGGCTGCAGACCGCCTACCTCCCACAGATCTGTTTTCTAGTTTTGAGTTTCAACATCAGCCTCAGCCTGTTTTAGGTCATCGGACTCTTTCCCAAGAAGAAAAAAGGAGGGAGCTGGAGAGGTGGAAAGGTGACCATGAAAAGCCCAGGACTGAGGTGATGATGGCCATGGTGAAGGTGGGGAGTACAGACCCTTTCCTGCAAGGCTAATTTTGAGGGTAATAAAGCAAAGGGGTCCCTTCCCCCAGGGAAGGTCACCTGGTATAAAAGGACAATTGTTCTGCAGTAGCTTTCAGTTATTTCCCTCTGATGCTATCTGGCCAAAAGAAAACGTGAACCCGCTTGCTGAGCTCTGGAGCGCTTTTCAGCTTGGCTGCTCAGAGCAGGGGCAAAGCAGAGACTGAGCAGTCCAGAAGGCTGCGATCTTAAGCACAATAGAAAATTTCCCTAGGCTGAGACACCAAAGCAAGAAAACGTGGCACTCTGTGCTCTGAACACTGAGGTGAGAGAGGCGAGCATTAGGAGGCCTAATATTTATTCCACTTTCCCCTGCCATCAAAAAGCAGCTTGGCGGGGATGCTGGGATAGCTCAGCAGTTGAGCACTTGCCTCCAAATCGCGAGGTCCGGAGTTTGATTCCTGGCCTCGTCCGTGCAACCCCATATGCTGAACTGCAGCACAACTGGTAGCCGCCCGGATGGCTGAGCAGCGAAGGTTCCTACCTCCCATGCGGGGGTCCTGGTTCGTTTCCCACCCTCACAGCCCCCATCCACCTGTGTTAAATGAAACCACGTCACAACTAACGATGCACAATCATGGACGCTGCTCTGGGCCCTCCCCCTTCTCTTTCTCTCACCTTCTCTCAAAAAATAAATATAAATTTTTTTTTTTTAAAGCAGTTTGGAAAGAGAGCGCTCCAGGCTGACAGCTAGGGGTTCTGTCTTTGGATAGGGAATGGGTAGAGAACTAGACAACCAGCTTCCTGTTTAAAACCTTTCTGAAAGCATTCTTTGCTCAGACACATTGCAAACCTCTTACTATGTTTTACAAAGAACCACCAGGGAAATTTTTCCCAAAACACGGATGCCAGGACTCCATCCCATCCAGAACAACTAAATCATGGTCTCCAGGGGTGGGGCTTGGACTCTGGTAGTTTAAGTTCCCCAGATGATACTAATGTGCGGCTAGAATTGAGGACCCCGGTACTCAGTCATTCGGCTCCTAGTTTCTGTGGGAATGGCCCTCTCCCGGAATCCACATGATGGCAGCGCACCTGCCTCTGTTGATCTAATGAGGGGGCTGGCAATGGGCTTAAGCTGCACGACTGGGCCCTCTGCCTGGGGATTTGCGTGGGAGACGCAGACAGCATCTTGGGCTGGCTGCTCTTGTTAACCCAGGAGGTATGTAGCGGGGAACTTTTGGTCAGCATTTCCTCCCAAGTAGAACAGAAACAGGGAAAGCTGGGGGCGGGGGGCAAATCCTGGACTTCTACTCACATTCCATTTGTCTGAATGTGAGCTGGAATGTAGATTCTGGTGCCCCACTTTTAGGGTGGAAATGCCAGTTCTACCAATCACTTTCTGTGTGGTCTTGGCTAAGCCACTTAATGTCTTTGCGCCTGTTTCCTAATACTTCATGAAGTGATTGTGAAAATTATTAAAGCACCTAGCTTAGTTACCTGGCACATGAGTGAAAACTATTATAATTTTTATTTGTTTAGCCACATGGCCACACCTAACTGCAAGGGAAGCCGGAAACTATCCTTAATTGGGCGGCTGTGTGTCCAGCTAAAACTTTAGAGTTCTATATTAAAGGAAGGAGAGGGACAGGGAACATTCAAAGACAAGTTTCTATCATGTAAAACCTGCTAAAATAACTTAAAAGACGGCTGAAGAGGACTGCAATCTCTAATTTGGGTCTAAAAAAACCTATATAAAGTCCTCCTTGTGTGATGGGATTGATATGATCCATTCCTAGAAATGGAAACAATAATAAAAATAATAATCATGTGCAAGGCTGTACCATGCTCTGTCTCAGTTGTCCACATTGACCTGTTCAGAGGTCCCCCAATACGCCAGTTTTATGGAAAGTACCACTTCTTTTCACTGCATTTTCTCCCCAGATCTTCTTGAATGCTTATCATCTGCCAGGCTAGGTGTCCATGGTAAATTCTATCCTTGTCAGCCGTGCCATAATTTTCTCGAGTTTATGATTGATACATTTAAGGCTCTCACAGGCAAGGGGCCAGGATCCCTGCTCTGAAAAGCACAGATTCCATTAAAGCAGCCCACCTGTTCCTTCTCCATCAGCCCCCACCTCAGTGTGCCAGGAAGTCAACTGCTTTTCTGCTTACAGATTCAACACATGAAGGGACGGGAGGACCTGGGTGCATTTGTCTGTCATCCAATAAGAAACCTAATGCTAACATGACGTCAGTTTGTGCAAAGGAGGCTGTGCTATAGCCAGGCCCAGAGTCTGTCCCCTAACTCCCAAAGCAAGCACATGAGGTGACTAAAGGAACAGTTACTTACCTTTAAGCCAAATGGAGTTGAACACAGGAATTTAAAAAATAAAAATAAATGGGGGGAGGGAGGGTGATTCTCAGCATTATAGTCAGAAGATAAAAGTTCTTGAGCAACCACATGATACATTTTACCTTTTGTTTGTTTTTCTTTTTGCCAGCAACTCTTCAAGAATGCATAGGTAAATGTATCCTTTTGAGCAAATTTGGTGTTTTGTTGGTGCTTTTTAGTGATGCCTCTGGATAAAGATCCTAGTCATCTTCAAATTTCTCAGCTCTGTCATCTCTCCTCAATCAAATTCATGTATAAACAAAGCCTCCAATTAATTATTTCTAAAGTGAAGTAGTTGGTAAGCAGATATCCACTTCCTAAATTTCTTGCTTAATGTGCTCCTCTGAGTCTCCTGGTGAGATACATTATAGGTGTAGTTCTGTTTTTCACCTCTGCTGTCCAATATTCGGGGGTGCTTCTGAGATCATTTTGGAAGATTCTTGGCATTTGTTTGGGTGTAGTCAGACTTGGAAGGGCAGGTCTCTGCTCATCCAGTACCTTGGGCAGAGGAATTTGCACGTGGGTGCCTAATTAACACTAATACATAAAAGGTGTTGGCATCAGGACCTTTCATAATTCATCTCTGTTTCAAATTGTTATGAAAGTCTAGAACTTTTTCAGTCCTAAGAATAATGCCTGTAGGTTTTGGCCCGTGGAACCTCAAAAAGGTACTCTTAGCAAGCATGGGGGATCTTTTGCAGCTGTGCCTTCCAATTTCTCAGCACTCTGTGGAACTGTCAGGAAGCTCCTCCAAACTCAGAGCATCTCCTCTCTGAAACCAGCGTCCATGTCACTTGGGCCACATCCTCAGACACAATCCATTTCTGGTTTTCCATGTGCTTACAAGTTACGCCATCTGTTTCCTTGTTTCAATGTGATAAATGGACCCCAACAAGACATGGTGCAGGAAAACTTGCCCTTCCCTCAACAAACCTTAGTTATTTTCCACTATGCAACCTGGCATGGGGGTCCACTAAGCCGCCCTATGGGACAAAGATAATGGGTATCTCCCCCCACTTCCCAGTTCTACTCACCTTTGGTTTTGTGGAATATTGTATATCATCAATTTCATTTTTTATTCAAAAGTAATTTTTGAAAAAAGTAAAAAGCATGCAGACCAAGAGAGCCTCTAGTATCTGACCCTAATTTTATCCATCCTCTAAGATAATATATGAGGGCAATCCAGAAAATATGCAGCCACTGTCAATAGAACAAGAACAGAACAGTTACATGGCTGTATGCTTTCCAGACAGCCCTCATATATATGCGCGCACACACGCACACACACACACACACAAGGACACATCTCTGTGTCTCAAACAGGACTAGGTATGGTATAACCTCAAGCAACATAAGTGCTCACTGACAGAATTTCTCTATTTCTTCTTGTTTGCCAAGCACAGTTTAATAAATGTCTACTAACAAATGGAGAAGGGGCAGCAAGAGCTCATTGCTCTCTAGGCTGGGAGGCGCAGAGGGCTGGAACTCCCTCCAGCCATGTCTCAGCAAACATACTGGTCCAGTGGATCCTGGTGGGAGGAGGAGTGTCTCTCCTCCTGAGATTTCATCCTCTGTCCCCATATTCTTTGCTTACTTAACTTCGAATGGCCCTTGAAAACAGTTTAAATCTTCTCCTAGAGGAAACTGTCCCTGGGCCCCTGGCTCACATTGCTGTCTTCTCCCTGTGTGGGTTGACCCTGAGCCCATCCCTGGCCTGGTAGGGATTCTACCCATCACTAAATTATTGGTCTCTCCCCCACCCTCTTGATAACATATGAGTATTCATTAAGGGAAGGACAGTATCTTACTGAGCTGTGTACTGCAAAAGCACATGTCACATCATAAGTATTATTGATAAATAAATGTTTCCTCAGTCAATGAACACAGCTAAGAACTTTGGGAGGGCCATCTTTCTCACTCAGATCAAGATTCCTATGATTTTTAAAAATTAGTGACTTAGAATTACTTAGAGTTAAGGCAGTGCTTGATACAAAGTAGGCCAGTAATTAATTACTATTTAGTTGTTTTTCTTGTTGTTATCATTACATCTTCTAAGCACCCCTATTTCAAAATAAGCTGATTTTTAATGTCCCTCTATGTCACTGGTTCACAAGGGTTGGTATGTGTTCCCCCGGGGTTACATCCTGCAATGTTCAGAGATACACAAAAAATCAGTAATGGTGAAAAAACAAGTAAAAACATGCAAAACGTTATTTACAGAACAATAAGCGTTAAGTTTGAATGACCGTTAATGGAGACACTTCAAAATTAGATCACTTTAGTGAATGATAATTGGTGAGGGCATGGCTATGAACCCTTCCCCCATACCTCCCTTCTACCAATCATTATACACAGTTTCAGAACAATCCATTTGAGACGTTTCTAAAATTTCCCAAACATACAAATACATCCATAACCAGACTAATCAAGTTAGTTATTGACTAAGTAAAAATAAGTGCATTGTCTTCAATCGTGACTCTTTTCAAGTAGTATTTTTATTTTTTTATTTAATGTTTTACATAGTTTGTTATTATTGTCAGTGATTTTTAAGCATGTCAGTATGAATCAGTGGTTGAAAACAGGAACAGTTAAAAAATCAAAGCTTGATATGGATTATAACCCATCACCAAGTAGTTCTCAACACGCGTCCGCAGTTACAAGTACACCCACACTGGGAGATAGTAAAAAGGTGTGTGCCTCAGATGTGACACAGAAGAGAAGGAAATACTCTGAAGTCTATAAAGTATGGTTTTCATTTGTAGGGAATGACGACTGTCCTAAGCCTTTGTGTGTTATGTATGGGGAAATATTATCCAATGGTTGCATGAAACCCTCTCTACCCACACAACATTTAGAAACTAAACATACTATTATCAAAGAAATACATTATTTTCAGTGCTTAGAAAAGCATCCAACTGTTACTTCACACGATGTCGGGAAAGAAAATGAGAATGCAGTTGAGGCTTTATCCCATACTGCTTATTGCATAGATAATTTTGATAAAAATCATACCATGGCTGAAAATTTAATTTCTCCTTGTATTAAGGATATAGATTTTTGTATGTTTGGGGAAGAACATGTCCACCAAATCAATACTATCTCTTTTTCAAACAATGCAATGTCTCAACAAATTCAGGAAATGTCTGATGATGTTGAAGCTACAGTAGTAGATAGAATTGGAAAAAGTACATTATTTTCTATCCAAGTCAATGAAAGTATAGATGTTGCTGATTTATCTATTTTGAGAGGTACTTGGTAGGAAATGAAATTGAGGAAAACCTGTTGTTTTGTTACCCATTGACAGAGCATACCACATGCAAAGATATTTTTAATGCAATCAATGGTTATTTCATTGAACAGGACATTAGTTGGTGGAATTGTTGTGCTGTATGCACTGATGGAGGCAAGCCTATGTCAGGTTGTTTTGTCAGCTTATGCGGCTGAATTAAAGAAGTAGCTTCTTATGTACCATGGAGTCACTGCTGCATTCCTAGACAGAGTCATGCATCCAAGTCTCAGCCTAGTGAACTGAAAGATGTTCTTGATGAGGCTATAAAATTTGTACATTTTATTAAGTCACAACCATGAAACTCCAGATTGTTTAATGTGCTGTGTAAAAAAATAAACAGCGTTCACAGAACATTACTTAAAAAAAAAAATTAAAAAAAAAGATTTATTTTATTGTTTGAGAAGATGGGGAGAGAGAGAGAGAAGAGGGCAGGGTCCAGAGCAGTCTCCATAGTTGTTATACATCATTAGTTGTACGGAGTTTCATTGCACACAGGTGGATATGGGGCCAAGCAGGGCAGGAACCAAACTGGGGGCAGTTCAGGATATGAGTTTGCCTGGGCCTGGGTGGGGACTCAATCTCCAGACCTCAAAGTTGCAAAGCAAGCACTCAATCTGTTAAGCTTCCCCAGTATCACCCTAAATGGAAACATTTTTCATAACAAGTGTACCAGGACTGAAATCATGGAATTAACATAGATACGCGGTTTGACAATTAAGTTCGCAAACTTGCCACCATGCGCCTACATTGACAACACTGTACAAACAACTTGGTACGGTTTCGTAACCTTCGTATATCAGTATCTCACAGCTGTATTCATGTCAATGTGTTGTAATGTCTTGCTGAGTGGCGTTCATTATTGTTGTGTATTTTTGTGTGCCATTGTGAGAATGTCAGAGCTTGAATTAAAGAACAGCATTAAATTTCTTGTTAAAGTTGGCAAGCATGGAAGTGACAGGGGACATGTTAGTCCAACTGTATGGGAATAATGCCAAGGAGAAAATGGCAGTGTACAAATGGCTTCAATGTTTTTCTGAGGGGAGAGAAAGCATCACTGATAAAGAAAAGTCAGGGTGGCCAGTAAGAGTAGAACTGCCAAAAACATTGCAAAAATTCATTGGATTGTTCATCAAAATCATTGGCTGGCTGTGAGAAGCTCAGCAGACCACGTAAACATCGATAGAGAAACAGTTAGGAAAATCTTCACTGAAATTCTTGGCGTGAGAAAGGTGTGTGCACAAATGGTCCCAAAGGAGCTCACCAATGAGCAAAATCAAAGGAGAGTCCAAGTTTGTCAAGGCCTTTTGGAGAGGCAAGGTGATGTTTTGGTCCACGTTATCACTGGTGATGAAACATGGGTGTACCAATATGACCCTGAAACAAAGCATCAAAGTGCACAATGGAAGTCAGCCAATTCCCTGTTCCATCAGTCCAAATCAAGAGTCAAAACAATGTTGCTAACCTTCTTTGATATCAGAGGGTTTGCTCATGATGAATTTGTACCACTGGACAGTCAACCAAGTTGACTATCTGGAAGTGCTGAAAAGGCTGCGTGAAAAAGACGAAATCGACCTAAACTTTTTGACAACTCGTGGCTCTTGCATCATGACAACATACCAGCTCACTATGAGGGAGTTTTTAGCCAGTCAACAAATAACTGTATGGAAACACTTTCTCTACTCACCTGATCTGGCCCCCAATTACTTTTTTCTTTACCCGAAGATAAAGAAAATATTGAAAGGAAGACATTTTGATGACATTTAGGACATCAAAGGTAATATGAAGACAGCTCTGATGGCCATTCCAGAAAAAGAGTTCCAAAATTGCTTTGAAGGCCCTGGCGTCAGTGCATATCTTCCCAAGCGGAGTATTTTGTAGGTGACTGCAGTGATATTCAGCAATGAGGTAAGCAGCACTTTTTCTAGGATGAGTTCACTAACTTAATGGTCAGACCTTGTACAATGCTGTTACCTAACCTACAAAATTCATTCAAATTTCACAAATGTCTCGCTAATGTCCTTTTTCTAACCCAGGATCCAATCTAGGATTTCTCATTGCATTTAAGTGTCAGGTCTCCTAAGTGTCTTTAGTGTGGGACAGTTTTTCAGTGTTTTATTGTCTTTCATGACCTTGACTCTATCTAGTAAAGAACAAAATTCAATGAGTAAATTTGAAGATCTAATTGGCTTTATTAAACGATTAATGAATTGGGCAGCATCCCATATAGCAACAAAAAGGGTGCTCAGAGGAGTTGTATTATACAAAAGATCTTTATAGGCAACAAAGACAGTTAAAAGAGTGTATTATTTTAGGTAAAGTCACCTTCCCTTAGGGGTAAGCATGGGGTCTTATCAGGCAGATTATCTCACTAGGCTGAACAGGAAATTCCAGACTGATTGGTTTAAAGTTCCCCTGCTAGGAGAGCCTCTAATGCAGTTCGGTTAGGAATTAAGACTTGGTGGGGCTTAACCATAGTGACTCCATTTTGGATCCGTTGTTTCTTTTTAAAAATGTTCAATAGGGGATGCCGGGATGGCTCAGCAGGCTGAGCATTCATCTTGCAGCCCCAAGGCTAAGGATCAAACTCCAGCCTAAGTGGACCCATATGCTGAGCTGGGGTGTCCCCCCAGTTGGGTTCTTGATGGGTAAGGTGACCAGATTTTAACATTGGTAAAGCAGGACACCATTGACCAGCGGGGAAGGGGTTCTTGATTAAAAATTTGGTCTATCTCCCACCGTTCCCTAGCTTGTGCATTCTTTCCAAAAATTGGGACTTTTTAAAATGCCGCAGGATGCGGGACAAATTGTTAAAAATCGGGACTGTCCTGCCAAAAGCAGGATGTCTGGTCACCTTATTGATGGGGCAAGCTTCCCATGTGGGAGACCCCTGGCTCAGCCCCCAGTTCACAGGGGCGTGCCTCCCATGCAGGAGGCTCCCAGACAGGTAGGTCCCTGCCCTGCACAGCCCCGCCCCCACCTGTGGAACAAAATTATATGGAAACTAATGTACAACTATGGAGATGGCTCTGGGCTCTCCTATCTCCCTTTCTCTCTCAAACAATAAAAATAAATCTTAAAAAAAATGCCCACTTGATAAAAAGCTCCTTACTTTTGGTCTGTCTATTCTTTCCTCGCTTTCCTCATGATTAAATTCAGGTTATTTGGGGATGCTGGGATAGCTCAGCGTTTGAGCTCTTGCCTTACAACCGTGAGGTCTAGGGTTCAATTCCTGGCCCTGGCAAACCCTATATGCTGAACTGCAGTGAAACTGGTAACTGCCATGATAGCTCAGAGGCTAAGGTTCTCGCCTCCCATGCAGGAGGCCCCCAGTTCAGTTTCCGACCTGTGAGACCCCACATCCACCTGTGTGGAATGAAACCACGTCACAACTATTGGTATGTAACTATGGAGACTGCTCTGGGCTCGCTCTCTCTGTCTCTCACTTCCTCTCAAACAGTAAAAAAATAAGTCATTAAAAAAACTAAAATAAAAATAAATTCAGGTTATTCATTTTAGTAAGAATAGCATAGAAGTGTTCTCGTATTAGGTGCTACACGCTGTCTGGTGATATTAACTGGTATCTGGTGGGGGCTGACAAGTTTCTGCATGCAAAGCTACTTAACAAATTACAAAGGAAAAACAGTATCTTCTGGGGAAATTCTTTGAGATGAGATAAATATCCCTCTTCTCATACTTTCACCCACTAATTCTAACATCCATTGATGATTCTCCCTTGAAACAAGTATAATTAATTTTAAACCAGAATAATAATGAAGAGGAACATATGATAGGCAAGTCTATGAAAAGAAATTCATAAATGAGAATGTCCCTTGGCCCTCTCTTTCTCAGATAGCAAGTGGAAGTCCCAAGGTGTGTACTTATTTCACTGAATTATTTATGAGCCCTGGGCCCCAATGAATGGTCTGGATTCCGTGAACCCTTAAGAGTGCTATTTGTCCTCACTTTTTTTTGGCTTATGGGGTAACATGTCCTTGTGGTAATATTTCAGACTCTGTACAAAACCTTAAGCCTACACTCAAGGCATCACCCACATTCTATGCAAACAGATTTCTGTAGATTCCTCTGCATTTATTTGCACATGGCCTGCTCATCCTGGCACTTGAGGTGTCACTTGGACTATTCCTGTAAGCTGTGGTGACAACCCACCTGCCCACCTTCTCTTCCATTTTTACAAATAATTTACTTCCCACAAGTCTCATATCGAAGCTCTGTTCTGCATGAAGTCTTTTATGGGAGATCAGGGGTTTACTTTTTCTTCCTTTGGTATTTTTCTACACTTAAAAAGGTTTGGGTCTCAGCACTCCCCTGTTGCAGAGTGGGGACAGAGAAAGGCAATTCATAGTCCCTCAAAAACTAGTAAAGGGAAGAGCATAAAATTAATGAATTCTAAAGAAAAGAACAAGCTTTGTGGAAATCCAGAGGAAATCACAGACAAAGTGGCTTTTTAAATGGGTCTGGAAGGATGCAAATTTGATCTGTGGGTGAAGGCTGGGAGGCTTTCTAGACTGAGAAAAGTTGGTTGTGGGCATAAAGTGGTCACACCTACACAGCAGCTATGTGACAATGCATTTGTGGCTGAAAGGGAAAGCACTCTAGAGAGGTTGGGAAAGGGCTGGGAAGAGATTCTTTCACTTTTTAGAGGCTTTTTTACACTGTTTAAAACCCCAGATTTGAACCTGGGGTTTCAGGACAATAATTCTTACAGGAAGATGGAGGGTGAAGTGGATAAATACAAGTATGTCTTGGAGGAATGAACGCCAACCAGAAGTCCTTTACTCAGCTTCACCAGCTTTCAGCTGGTGGCTGAAAGGTGAGGACCTGAAATTGGGCAGTAGTTGAAAAGGAGCAATTTGTCAACAACCACTGTACCACTGCTTCTTTGTAATTCTGAAATCTAAAAAGCTAGGAATCAAGTTTCCTCTCAAGTTCACAAGACAGTTCATTCGGTAGAAAAACCTGACTTAAACTGATGTGAAGCTATTATATTGCCTTTATTTATCCTACTTCACGGATAGAAAAGTAGCCACAACTCCTTTCTGCTCCTTCCAGCCAGAGGTGGTATCTACGTCACCTGTTTGAATCTAGGCTGCCCTTGAACCTGGCTGTAACTGATAGAAAGTGGCAGAAACAATGTGTGTAGCTTTCAAGCTCAGGCCTGAGGTCTGCAGCTCCTGCTTTTGTCCCTCTAGGAAGCCAGCTGCCATGCAAAAGTCCAACCACCCTGAGCCCACCATGCTGTGAGGAAGCCTAAGCTCCACACAGAGAACGGGTAGGTGGAGGGACTCTGAAGGGCCAGAATGTGAGCGAAGCCTTTTTGAATTTTCTAGGCCTGCTCAGCCACCAGCTGAAAGCAGCTGAGTAAATGACTGACCAACACCACATGGAGCAGAACTGACAACCAAGTCCTGTGCAAATTCCTGACCCACAAACTCATGAGCAGGTAACACGGTTGTCATTTAAACCACTAATGTTTGAGGAGTGTTTACTACATTGCAACAGATAACTCAAACACATTCGTCATTCCTGCATTTTCATTTGCAGAAGGTTGGTGTATTTGATCAATGTGCCATTCCAGACCTCACCGATGATGTTATGCAGCATATGGTATGTGTACATTTCACCTTTCTAAAAAAAAATAAATTTTGAAATCCATCTGGCTGTAAGGGTTTTTTAAAAGGAATTGTCCCTTGTATTACAGAAATAAACTCTAGACTTCCTTCCTGTCTTTCTGTAGTTCCTAAATATCATGAATGATGCCATAGACTCCTCCAGCCATTTCATGGGTATATATCTTATTTTCCCAACTACATTATTGGTTTCTCTATATTGGCATCTCTTACACTTCAGAATACAGTGATACCTTGGAATTTGAACGTCCCCAAACTTGAACAACTTGGAATCTAAACAAAAAAAAATCAAGCAAGCTTTGCCTTGGAATCCGAACACTACTTTGGAATCCGATCAATATATTGTTCACATGGGATGTATCAACTGTATGGCCCATAGCTTTATCCGGAGTGTCTTTGGGGACAATGAACTCTGCCTGGAAAAATCTCTGGCCTGAATGTGTTGCTGCAAGGGGCATAGAAGGTGTTGCAGAACCATCGGTTCCTGACATCGAATCTCTGGGCCAGTCTATCTATGAGTTTGGAAATCAGTGAAGAGGATGTGAACAAGTTAGTGGACGATCACAGGACTGAGCTAAAAACGGAAGAGATTCAGCACCTCAACCAGCAGCAGCAGAAAGAAATCTCAGAAGAAATTTCTTCTGGGGAGGAAGAGAGAGATCCTGGAACCATTTCCTCTGGTGAAATCAAAGACCTTCTCAGCATGTGGTCAAAAACCCAGGCAGCTATTGAGAAGTGGCACCCCGATAAAGCCCTAGTGCAAAAAGGTCGCCAACATCAGACCACTTTGGAATATTGGTTCTCAAAAGCAAACACAAGCAGTGACCCCAAGCTCTCCACAAGTGGTACCATAACAAAGGGCATTAAAGACCAAGAATGCAGACACCTGAAGTTATCGTGGAAGATGACTCTTCTTCATCTTCCATCCCTTAAAGCATCCACATGTGTCATCATTTTTTTAAATTTAAATATTACTTATTAATATTTTACCTTAAAATTAATAAAATTAATATTTTACTTTGAATCCAGTGTATTTACTGTTAAAATCATTTTGAAAATTCGAGTTTGTGGCACTCAGAAACAGATTAATCCTGTTTTATTATTTTTTAAAGGGCAAAACTTGTCTTGGAACTCGAACGTTTTGGAACTCAAACAGGGTTCTGAGACGGATTAATTTCGAATTCCAAGGTATCAGTGTATAGCAGAGTCTCTTGGAAGGCTTGTTCAAACAGCTTCCTGAGCTCTGTGATCAGACTTTCTGACTCCGTGGGTCTGAGGTGGGGCTTGAG
>PVKE010038869.1:0-15260 GCA_004027555.1 Craseonycteris thonglongyai
AGATATAAGGTGATGGAAGGGGAACTGATACTGAGTGATGGGCACATAATACGATGCATGAATGATGTGATGTGGACTTGTACATCCGTAAACTATCTAATTGTTACCAACCAATGTAACCTCATTAAATAAAACAGTAAATAAATAAACAAACAAACAAAACAGCAGTCATAAAGAAAAATACTGAAAAAGCAGACACACTAAAATTAAACAATTCTGTTCATCAAAGGAATAGAGATTTGGAAAGTGTCTATAACATAAAAACCATACAAAAATGGATCATTGCCTGGGTATATAAAGAATTCCTAAAAAATATTCAGGAAAAGAACAAACAACCCAATTAAAAAGTGGGGGCAAAATACTGTACAGGTACTTCTCAGAAGACTTATAAATAGAAAATAAACATATAAAAAGAATTACAACTTCATTAGTCTTCTGAGAAATGCCAATTAAAATTACAATGAGGGGAAGCTGGGATGGTTTAGCAGGTTAAGTGCTCTTTTTGCAGCCTCGGGGACCAAGGATCGAATCCTGGCCCTGGAACATGTAGACCTATATGCTGAACTGGGCTGTGCTTCCCATGTGGGAGGGCCTGTGGTTTGGCCTTTGGCTTGAGGGGGCGTGCCTCCCATGCAGGAGGCCCCCAGGCCAGTTCCCACCCTACGCAGCCCCCACCCACCTGTGTGTAACAAAACCATGTTGAAAACTGATGCCATATAACTACGGAGACTGCTCTGGGCCCTCTCCCTTCTCTCTGTCTCTTTCTGTCTCTGTCTCTCTCTGTCAAAAACAATAAAATAAATCTTTAAAAAAAGATACAATGAGATATTACTACAAAGTCACTCACCAGAATGGCTATGACTAAAGAGAGTTACAATAAGAAGTGTTAGCAAGAATATGGAACAAATAGAATTCTCATACATTGCTGGTGGGAATGCAAATTGGTACAATCACTTATAAAAATTGTCCTTATCAATAAATTTGAAAATATGCATTCCCTATAACCCAGAAATTTCAATACTATGTATATATTGAACAGAAATTCAAATGCATATAACAAAAACATGTATGATAATATTCATAGCATCATTATTTATAATAACCCCAATTGAGAAACAATCCAAACAGTCATTATCAGTAGAATGACTAAATTGTGGTATATACAAACAAGGGAATAATATACAAAAATACAAATAAAAATTACAACTGCTGCAACAACATGATGGATCTCACAAACACAGTGTTGAGCAAAACAAAACAAAAACAAAAAACCAGACCCCCAAAATACATAGTTTGATTTCACTTAGATCAAGCACAAAATGGGCAAATCTAATCTATGGTGTTAGAAGTGAGGAAAGTCATTAACTTTGGAGAACGAGAATGAGATAGAGATAGAGATGAAGCATAAGGTGAGAGTTGTGAGATGTGATTGCTATTTCTTGATCTGGGTTATGCTAATATACATTCACTTTGCAAAAATTCATTGAGTTGTACAGTTATGATTTTTGACCTTTTCTGTATGTATATTACATGTCAATAGAAATCTTTTTGTTAAAGAAAGAAAATGAGGGGCTAAGTGATGATTATTCATACAATAGTCAGATAAAAATGGTAGTCTATGAGGGTCACCCTACAGGCAAGGCAAGTGATTTCTCTTAGTAATGTTTTTGCAAATTATATGGCTTCAGAAGTTCTCTAGTACAAAGACATATTCTCTATAAGGTACTTACAGAAAATTACAGATTATTTTTCACAAGATCTGAGAGAGAAAGAGAGAGATAAGAACTAATAGCAAAATTGGGGATGCCAGAATAGCTCAGCAGGTTGAGCGCTTGCCTTGCAGTGCAAGGTCTGGGGATTGAGTCCCAGCCCTGGCCCGTGTAAGCCCACGTGCCGATCTGCAGCGCAACTGGTGACTGCTGGGATGGCAGAGAGGGTTCTTGCCTCCCATGAGAGAGGCCTCAGATTTGGTTCCCAGCCTGTGTGGCCCCACATCCACCTATGTGGAATGAAACTATGTCACAACTAATGATGTACAACTATGGAGACTGCTCTGGGCCATCCCCCCTTCTCTCCCTCTCTCTCTCAACTTCTCTCAAAAAAGAAAATAAATCTTAAAAAAACAAGAACTACCGGTAAAAGCAAATAAAACAAAATATCAAATGACACGTTACAGAAAGCTTTTTGCACTATCTTAGAGGTAATATGGTTAGGACTCTTCTCCATTTCACTTTCTAATGATTCTAGAAACCAGTGAAACTATTCACTCACTTAAGCATAGCTGAAAATTCATAGGGTTAAAAACACCTGAGGAAAACAGGCCTCTTATATAAGAGAAAATGTCTTTGTTTTACATAGACATCTCCAATGGCCTAAAATAATATTCAACTCAACAAATAATTAAGTACTCTAACTATAACAATCACTGTGTCAGCTATTATGGAAAAAGACAAAAATGAAGGCATAGTTCTGAGGAGTTCTAGTATAAAGACACAAAATTTATTAAACAAAACCACAGCCACAACAACTAAGACAGGATACAGTGGGTGAGGTGTAAGAATAGAGTTATCAAGAGAGAAAATGGGATAGGTATAATGGATCCAGTTGATCAAAAGCCTTGAATGTCACACTGAAAAGTCTAGACTTTAATCTATTTTAATAGGAAACTTTTTTAAAAATCTGGATCCCACTTTCCTAAAAAATATTATTGGATTTAATGATTCCTAGTTATTTTCTCGATCAAGCAGCCTTAATAAATAAAGTCAAATCTGCATACAATAATGTTCTAATTACTTGTAGTTAAACCAAGTGATGTCTTGTGAAAAGTTGAGGTTGACTTCTGTGACATCAACTCAACTAATTAGGAACATATTCCAAATATCTCCAACAGTCCCAAATAAACCCTGATTAAACTACCCATACATATTTCTCTATACTTTTTGTTTAGAAAGACTTATTTTATTGTTTTGACAGAGAGAGAGAGAGAGAGAGAGAGAGAGAGAGAGAGAGAGAGAGAAACAGAGACAGAGACAGAGAGAGAAGGGGGAGGGCCCAGAGCAGTCTCCATAGTTGTCGTCATCAGTTTTCAGCATGGGCTCATTCCATACAGGTGGGTGGGGGCCTCGCAGGGCAGGAACCTGGTAGGGGGCCTCCTGCATGGGAAGTACACCCCCTCCAGCCGAGGGCCAAACAGAAAGCTCACCCCATTGAGAGCTGAACTGGGGGCCTCCCGCATGGGAAGCGCACCCCAGTTCAGCATATGGGTCCACAAGGGTGAGGGCCGGGATTCAATCTTCATTCCCTGGGGCTGCAAAGCGAGCGCTCAACTTGCTGAGCTATCCCAGCTTCCCCCTCTATACTTCTTAAACCTTATAGTTTCAGCTTAGATTATCTCTTGGGGCAATCATTTGAATGAGATACTACTCTTATTTGCCTCCTCCCCACAATAATCTTTCAGGCATTGAAAGAAATCTAATAACTAGCAGTGTCTAGCTCATAGAAGGCTTTCTTTGTACTGAACTAGATGGTTAAATTATAACAATATATTAACCTTAGTCATTTCTCTCATGGTTTAGTAGACTTTGATTATAACTCTTACTCAACCTCTGTCTTTCTCTCTCTAAAGTGAAACAAAACAAAACAAAAATCCCACAAAGAACAAAAAACAAACAAACAAACAAAAAACAATTAGAAAGTTCCTCCATCCTTTTGTTTAATTTAATTGGGTTTCTGGGGACTTTTATCAGCTGTTACATTGTTCTTGAATTTCCTATATGACTGTAGATGTAAATCCACATTTGGTCCTTTATATGGAAAAAAAATAAATGTTTTGTTTTATCATTGTCTTCAATACCACTTCTGATGATGCCCACCACATTTCTGGCTTTGAAAACTACAATCCCAACTGGGCCAACTTCTTCACAGAATGATAAACAATTATTTTTATTTATTTATTTATTTATTTTTACCCTAACAATCATATTGTGTGTTGTCTAACTCAGAGACTGATGAGATATTTCTCTTGCGATCATCTTCAGTGAGTATCCAGATAAACGTACAGGTACTCAGCTACTCCAGCTAAAGGTGACAGTTATGATTCCAGGTCTGAAGTGGCCCTCTCACTTTTTATCATCAGCAATTGTGTCCCTACTGGGGAGACTTTTCTATAACAATTCCCTTGGAGAACATTACTGATCTCTCTGCTATGTATCCTGACTGCCCTAATTTCCTTCTGTGTCTTGATTTAAAAGTTTTTAAATGGATGGATAACATACATATATCTTCAATGGTTTCTAGATCCCTAGAGTCATAACTGAGCCCATCATATCATCAGCATGGACAGGTTTGAATGACCTTACACAATAAAGTACATCTGACAGTTCTGCCCATTTGTTCTCATGAGATCTTCCCGCAATTTATTCTCATCAGTTTGCCTTTACTCCTTGCAGATAAACTGGAGAGAAACCTGAATGTTCTGCCCATTGAAGGCTATAACATTTTTATCTTCCTTCCTCTCCACCTAAAAGTTGCTGTAACAGTAACTGTCTGTGTTGGAAAATTAAAATATAAAAACATGACCTATGTGGCCAAATCTCACAGGGCTGTTTACTTCCTTATTTATGAATCAGAATCTGTCAGCACAACTTAGAATCGTGACAGTCAGTGGATACTGCAATTAAATGTCCCTAAAAAGCCAGCAGAGGGTGCACCAGGGCACTAGAAATTTCACCCAAAATGTAGCAGTATCATTTTAACTCTTAACAACCAATCAACTTTTTTTTTCTTTTTCCTTTGTTTGTTTGTTTGTTTAGTTATACTAAAACTAATTCCATCAAAGCATAAACCAATATTCCAGAAAGTGAAATTCAGGATGAATAAGAAATACATGGTTAAACTTAGTCTGACCAAAATGGAGATGTAGGACAAGAAAGTGATGTAGATCTGAGCCATCTATCTTGTAAAAATTCTGCTCTGGAGATACAGCCCACCCCACCCCCCAAAGGCTCTAGGAAGGAGGTAGTAAGTATACTGTAAGGAAAGGGGCACTGAACTGGGAGTCAAGAGACCAACTTTCATTCTAATGTTGACCATGACCTTAGACAAGTCACTTCCCCTCAGAGCCTATGTGTTCTCCAAGGGGATCAAACAAAATGGGTCTATATGGCCCCTCACAACTCTTAAAATCTCTGATTCCAATTGATGTCAGCAATTGTAAAGAGCCAGTATGCTTGCTTCTACTGCTCAAAAAAGATTAAAACAGAAAGAATAAAGAACAGAAAATAGGGAGCTGCATTTTAACTTGGACAGAACTATTTGAAGTGCATGCAAACAACTAACTGCCATTATAGACCTATAAGAGTCCCACACCATCACAGAAGTCCTAGAGTCCAGCTGTCCTGCTAATACAGTCTATAAACATGGGTCTGTCCATTCTGAATGCCCAAAAGCCTTGGCCACCATTTGGCCAAAGAAGTTCAATTCCTTCATCTTTTCAAAGAATATCATTGTTCAGCTGCTAAATATTTCTACTGGGCATTGGAGAGGGTGGGACAGATAGATAAAGGGAGCCAGAAGCCTAATTATCATTTAGTTACAGTGTTTAAAGTTTTAAAGTATGAGAAGCCTGTCTACTGATTCTCTTCTTTGATAAGCTGTTATATAAGTTGGATTGTGCTAGCAAGAGATTTTAAGACTCTGGGCAACTTTACAATGCACATTATAGGAAATGTATCAGCCCTAATATTACAGTATTATTGTGAATGTGATGCCAGCTTTTTAAAAAAAATTAATTTTTAAATATATTGGGGTGACATTGGTTGGTAAAAATTACACAGGTTCCAGGTGTACAATTCTACATTACATCGTCTATGTGTTGCATTATGTGCTCACCACCCAGAGTCAGCTCTCTTGCCCTCCTCCACCCCTCCTCCCTTACCCTCAGGTAACCACTAAACTATTGACTGTGTCCATGAGTTTTTGTGTCTTTGTTACTTTCAGTTTTGTATTCCATCTTTAAGTGAAGTCATATGGTTCTTGATTTTTTCAGTCTGACATTTCATTTAATATGATGATCTCAAGGTCCATCTATGTTGTCACAAATGACGCCAACTTTGGATGGGTGGTCAAAGTAGCACAAATAATGTTTGCAGAGCATGACAATGATGCCGGATATGGTAGTAAATACAGAAGGCCTGGATCCCTCACCTGGAGAATATTATTTACACAACTTGCCCTCTTGCTCAAGAGGAGCAGATTCACTATTATTCTTTAACCATCTCAAAAGGGTTCTTGAATACTCTTAAGTTCACAGAAGACAAACTATGAAAGTCAAGAGAAGACTTAAAGTGCACAGAATTTACTTGAATAAAGAACTAGAAAAGGTAGAAAACAAATGCCAAAGCTAATAGTTTGCTAACAAGGGCAAAAAAACAAAACAAAAACAAAAAAACACCATAAAGATTACAACAACAAAAATAAACCTGCTCTTGGGAGATTACTCTTGAGTAATTTATTGCATCAGTAGGTTCCTACTCTCAAGCAGTGAAGATACTTCACGCTCTCCCTCTCCATCCCACTCCCCCCCAAAAGGGTTAGAACCGGCATGCAAAGGGTGAGTTTTATTTCCATAGATTTTTAAAATTGCTCTTCAGAAGTTGTCTAGCAAGACGGCATATTTCTACCAGAATTCCTCAGGGGCGCTCATCCTCACTAGAACTCCGAGGACAATCAGTCTCAAATTGCAGGTAAGTGTGAACAAGCCCACGTTCTGGTCAGCGCGCAAGGACCCGCGCTGAAAATATGATTAAAAGTTGCTTCAACGGGCGTGGAGCAGCTATTACAGCTGTTTACAACTCCAACTCCAAAGGAGAGCCTGCTAGAGCTGGCATCAGCTCTGGACACGAAAAAACAAGCACCGCGGGCAGAGAATCTCACCAGGAGCAGAAGGGCCAAGCTGCTGCCGTTAGCCCGCCAGAGGGGCAGCGCCTGCACCTCCGCGCCGCGGCACGGCCGGGAGCGACGCCAACTTTCCCGGAGGCAGCCTGTAGCCTGGGGCGGCAGGCGCCGGCCAGAGCTCCCAGGTCCAGGGGTCCTGAGGGAGTCTGGGTAAGCTGGTCTAGGGAATGGGGACAACCTGCCCCAGGGCAACCACTCTCCTGCTCGCCCGCCCCCTCTCTGGTCCTGCCCTCCAACTTGGCTCGAGGTGGCAGCGTCCTCCCCAGGGCCCTACCCATAAGGGGAGGGGGCCTCCGCCGCCGCCGCCCCGACTAGGTGACTCACCTGGTGCACGTCCTGGGAGTCTGGGGGGAGTGTGGTTTCTCCTGGTTCTAGCGGTTGCTGCTGAAGTGACGGTTGCCCGAAGTGGCGGGTGATGGGACCATCAGGGTCGAGGCCACCGGGACTGCTCAGGGTGCCAGAGGTGCCAGGGCCGCTAAGGCGGGACTCGGCTCCCCGTTCCCGCCGCAACTCGGAGCGCAACTCTAGGTAGCAGCACAACGTCAGCAGGTGGAGGGCCAGCGAGAGGCCAAAGAAGCCCAGAAAGAGCCGGCAGCTGTTCCCTTCGCCTGCCCGGGCAGGGGCCCCGCGACAGCCGCAGCCCTGGCTCCCTCGCTCCCGCGGCGCTGCCGCGGGCAGGGGCTCCCTGCGCTCTACCTCGGGATAGCCCATGGCCTCCGGAGACGCCCACTCTCTGAGGCCCGGGAGCCGCCGCGCCTGCCTCAGCCGATCACGACCCCTGACAGACGGCTACTGTCCTGCCATGGGCTGGGGGCTGCAGAGACCCGATCCTGCGCGACAGAGGCTGGGCGGGACGCAGCAGGGAGCAGCCGCATGTGCAGCTCCACTCCGAGGGGTGGGAAAGGGAGGAGGAGGGGTGGGAGAGGGGCGGCTCGGCCCGCCGAGGGAATGAGGGAGGAGGCCCCTGCCGACCACGCCCCATCTCTCCAGCGGCTGCCGGGGCGCCCAACCACCTGGCCCGCCAAGCCTGGGCGCCCCGCCCCCTGGCGTTCCACCGGGGGCCTCCACCGCGGGGCGGGGCCTGGGAGCGTGTGGGTTCGCCTCAGCCTGGTGCCCCCACCCAGCTCTTCCCGCTTGCCCCGTTCCAGTTGGCGATTCCCGCTGTCATTCATCCCTGGGCTCCGCCCCAGTTTAACCCCTTAGTGCCAGCTCAGGGAAGGGGAGGGAGGCAGAGGAGAGGCCAAGAAGAATTTGGGAATCTTGGAAAGTGGAGCAAAGAAAAGGAGGCAGAAACTAGTATTAATAAAAATGTTTGCAATTAACTGCAGTTGCTAATAACATCATCCAGTACTTATCTGTTGCTTTCAATCTTCAAAGCATTTAGCAGACGTTAAACTAATTAAAACAGCTCTGGGTTTGGAATGAAACCATGCCTGCTGTGTTTGCAATCCAATGGCGCGCCAAAAGAAAAGGAAACTCAGCAGCCAGGGAACCAAAGGGAGTGAGAATGGGGTGGGACTGAGGCAGCTCCACTCCTGGAGTTAGTCTGGGACCTCAATCTAAGTGATTAAGAAGCTCACCTGTGCCAGGTGGGGCTGAAGTGATGTTACCCCACGCAGAGTAAAACAGTCCCCTAGGATTTCTTGATATACTAATTGATTCAACACTTGTATTGATCCCTTGACAATGTAGCAAGTGCTGTTATGAGAGAATCCACAGCCAGTATACTTTCTCTCCTTCCACCATAGCAGGAGTTTTCAGTGGAGAACACGTGTCTTCAATGAGCAAATAGGGAAACTGAGAACTAGAATGAGGTTTTTTTTTTTACAAAGGTAGCCCACAGAATGGCCAGACAATATTGACATCCCTATTTGCAAGCAACTGTTCTGGCCTCTCCACCCCTCCCCTCCTCTCTCTGGAGTAGTCCCTGGGGAAGGGTCAACAAGTCAGCCAAATGTTCCAGATGTACACTGCTTCAACGGCAGCATCTTCAACAGCTGCTCCAATCAGAAAAGGGTTCAGAGCAAAACAACAAAAGAGTGGCAAACGTGAGAACAATGGGCCCTGAAATAAAGGATGGAAAGGATTGGTTGAGTTACCACTGACAAGAGTTACTAGTTTGGTATTGTAGAGAGCTAAATGACCATAGCAGGGGGATATGTATGCTTCTTGGTCATTATGCAACTCCCAGTTCCATGTTATGAATAATTATCAGTTTTATTGATTTGAAGAGGGCTTAAGACCTAGGCTGGTAGGAAAGGAAAAAAATAGAGGGAATACAAAATGAAGAGATCCAATGAAACAAACAAAGCATATGGTGGGGAGGTCAGTTCAGAGAGCACAAAGATCAAAAACCTTAAATATATTAGCCACAGCCAACTTTTCTTCCAGACACTCTGTGACTGGTGTCAGTGATTCAGAAACATCTTTGTGTCCCCTCATTGGGCTTTACCCATGAAACACCAAGTTTGCAACATAATGAAGATAAGAAAATTACAAAGGACATTTAACAGCTGATCTCAAGTACTGCTTTAACAGTCTAGGAATGCTAGATGCTAGGGAAACTGCCATGCTGATTTACCATAGCCCAGAACTATTAGAAAGAATGCTATTCTAGGAGTCAGTACACCTGTCCTTGCCACTGGTTTGCTGGGTCACCCTGAGCAAGTCTCTGTGCTTTTGGGGACCCTAGTTTTACCAACTGTGAAATGAGTAGTTTGAACTTTAACAGCTATAACATTGTGTTTTATCTGTATCATCACTGGCTGTGTTCACTTGGTTGCATATACAGTTCAAAGAGGCTGCCTCTTCTCCCCCTAAAGTGAAAAAGGAACAAATAACAGCCATTTCCTGGAAGGGGTGCTCAGGGGCCTTACTGAGCTCAGCTCACCATGTTCTCTACCAGGCTTTTAGCAGCTTAACTGAGACACAGGGTTGCACCATTGCCCTCAGAAGGCCCCACAAGTTGCATTTGACCTGGGACTTCACCTTGGTTTCCCAGAGGAAGAACACATGGCTTCATATGCAGTAGAAATGTTGGGATAGGACAATCCAGTGAGTGGTCTACATGGTTATTAGGTATTTTGAAGTGTTACTTCAGTTAGCTTCTATGCTTCCATAAGTACCCCAATTCTATAGTACAGGTCTCAAAATGATGGCCTGCAGGCCACATCCAGCCAACAGATGCGTGTTTGGTGCAGTGTTGGCTAAAACTTTGAGTTGAAAAAATTAATTGCCAGCATTTAGAAATTAGGCGATTTTACATTTAAAAATCTAGATTTCCTGCTTCTCTATTTAAAAAAAAATCAGAAAGTCTGCTAACACTGGATCTATATATTCCCATATGGCTACAGTCAACTAGAACTGCCCCCTTGAGACAGGTGTGAACAATCAAGTTCCACACATTCACCCCCACCTCCTTCCTCTAGTCTCTACTACTGTCCTTGTCACTCATTTATCTTGGTTTTCTGGCCTCATGTTCTCTAGGAAACAAAATATTAGCTCTTTAGCATAACCTATAATCTGCTTCTCCGATCTCATCTTCCATCATCCTTCAAGGAACCTATACTCCCACAACACTAAATTTATTGATATTTCTCAATACTTCTGCATCTTTCCATAAACTGGTTCCTTTGCCAGGGGTGCCCCCACCTTGGAAACCTGATAAATGCTTCAAGAATCAAATCATGTGTTCCCTCTGCTTTGGCTCCACAACTCACTTCAAACAGATTTTCCTTTATGCTTTCACTGCACCCTGAGCATATCTCAATGATATCCCTTACCACATTGTATGAGGGCTGTCTAGGAAAAAATCCAGCCATTGTTAATATAATGAGATCGGTTACATGGATGATACTTCCAGACAGCCTTTGTGTTTTTATTTCTTCACATGCTTTCTCACCACTAAACTTTGAGCTCCCCAATGGTAAGAACTATGTCCTCTACAATTTGGTAGTCCCAGTACCTAGCATAGCACCTACCACATAGTAGGCACCAGTATAGTTTGTCAAACGAATGGGGCATGAAGCCTGCTATGGTAAACTATACTACCTAGAATTCCAAAAAGGGAGCCAAGCCAAGGGATGCCTGTCAGTACCACTTATGAAACATCTACTGTATTCAGAGCTGTATAATACATTATGGAAAGATATAAAGAAAATTGAGCCAAGTGATAATTGTGCAATTATCCTCTTATTTGAGTTCATGCTCAAGTTGTACACAATCCAGAGAAGTCAATAATGAAGAAATTTAAGTATGTTTGATTTGTAGTATTTCGCTGGATTTTCATTGCATCAAGTTTCCCTTCCTAATTTTATTTGTCTGGGCCTAATATTAAATTATATTAGTGGACAATGACTGAATAATAAATATTCAAAATGAATTTATATTCTCTAGTGAAAGGGGTAAGGCAGGAACTGGTTTTATATATTTCTTAGCTCTAGTTAATCCACAGAACAAATCATTGACACAGAGATCATAGAGATGACTCCCTGACCCACTTAGGGATAAGCTGATAGATAGTCAGGAGGAACATGGACTTAGGACTTGGATTCTGGTTAGAATCCCAGCATATTCACTTATCAGCTGCGGGACTCCAGACAAGTAATTTTTTGCCTGTCGTAGAGAGCCTCAATTTTCTCATCTGTAAAACAGAGATGACAACATATGCTTTGTAAGATAGCAGTGCTTAAACGGGATGCTATATGTCAAAGTGTCAGGCACATAATACATGCACAGTAAATGCTAGTTCCTGCTGTCTAAGAGACTTCCATCAAAAGGAGATTAGAGAAAAAAACATATAACAGTATTCAAAAACATGACAGAAATGCTTAAAGGCATCTACATACGTTGCCCTTGCCAAATCCTACCCAGTCCACATTTTTTGCATTCTTAAAGTTTGAAATGGAACCATTAGTTCTTATCAACCTTTCCTGAACTCTTTTTTAAAAAAAAATATATTTTTATTTATTTATTTTTATTTTTGACAGAGAGAGAGAGAGAGATACAAAGACAGAGACAGAGAGAGAATTGAACTGGGGGAGCTCCCAGTTCAGCATATGGTTCTGCACAGGCCGGGGCTGAGATTCGATCCTTGGTCCCCAGTGCTGCAAAGTGAGCACTTAACCCACTGAGCCATCCCGGCTTCCCCATGAACTCTTGACTCTTCTATCCAACTTCTCCATTTCCACTTGGATGTCTAATAAACATCTCAAACTCAACATGACCCAAAACAAAGCTCCTTCTCCCCTAATATGTGCTTATTCCTTGGTCTTCTGCATGTCAGCAAATGGCAAATCCATTCTCCTATTGCTCAAGACAAAATCTTTGAAGTCATCCTTGAATCTTCTCTTTTTTGAATATCCCACATCCAATCTCTCAGTGAATGTTGTCAGTTCTGCCTTTAAAATATTTGCATAACCTGATCACTTCTCATCACCTATCACCATCCTACTCTAAGCTCCCATGCTTTCTCACTGAATTACTACTTTACCCTTCTCTCAGGTCTCCATGCTTTTTGCTTTTGTTCTTGCTACTCTACAGTCTATTCCTTACCCTGTATTCAAAGGTATTCTGTTAAAGTGTTAAGTCATATCCTATCACTTCTCTGCTCCAAATCCTACAATGGCTCCCCATCTCCCTCAGAGTCCTTACCTTGGCCAACAAGGCCCTACACGATCTGATTGGTGGCCACCTCCTGGGCTCCTCTCCTACTGCTATTCTTGCACTCTGCTGCAGATACATTGGTCTCTTTCCTATTCCTTGAACTTGCAAAGCATGCTCCCACTTAAGGGTCTTTTTATGTGTATTTCCTTCTGCCTGAAACACTATTCTCCATGATAGCCATATGGCTTTTCTATCACTTCTTCCAGGTCTCTTCTTAGATGTCACCTTATCAAAGAACCTTTCCTTGACCAATATCCCATCACTCTCTGTCCCCTTCCTTTGCTGTGTTTTTCTTCTTAGCACTTATCACCATCTGACATATTGTATATGTCTTTGTTTTATTGTGTAATTCCCTTACTGCCATAATTACAATAGTAATTCCATGAGGGCAGAGATTGTCTGTTACTGGTCACTGTTTTATCTATCAAATCAAGAACAGTGTCTGACACGTAATAGACAATCAATAAATGTTTGTGGATAGAATGAATGAATTCCTCCTCTAGAAGAGTAAGAGGAAGGACAATGAAGGTCTGGTCAGATGTGTTACTGGATAGGCAGGGACTTTTCTTCCAGCATCGTAAAGCAGGAAGTCACATCTATTATCTTTTATATGAGGCAACTCCCCCAGAGAAAGATATGAAAAAGGGCCACACAGCTAATTAGGTAAGAAAGAAAAGGAATGCTGGTCGAACATTTATCTTCCTTCTCATGAACTCCTGTATGAAATTAGTATTATGAACATTTCACAGATAAAAAAAACTGAGGCATTTAACCAAGAAGTTTCCAAATTCACATTGTAAACTAAACAGCAGAGTCTAAAATGGAATTCATGTTCGACTGGCTCAAAAATTCCATACTCTGTTTTCAACCTTACCAGCTACTGACAGATAAATTCAAAGTTCAACTTTATATAACTGGACACACAGAGATGGTGAGGTTTCTGACGTGGCAGAGTAATAAACCAGCTGTAAGTCAGAGTTTCTTTTCCCACCATCATGGTTGCTGCTACCACTACACTTTCGACACAGCTCCAAGGCCATTGTGCATACCATGATTAGATTAAAGTGTTTAAATCTGGGTCCCATGAGGTCATTCCTGCATAGAATAACCCTTACTAACTTCCTATTGATTGCAGAACAGTAACCTAACTCCTTAGTGTGACAATCTATGGCCCTCTGATCTGGCCCTAAATTACCATATCAGCCATGCTAGGTCTCAACAAAATTCCACTTCTGCATAACTGCAGCTCTCATTATTCAGAACAAATGTCTACATTTCTGTCTCTTTACCTTTTGCTGACATTACTCCTCCTTCTCTTTCCAATATCCTGTTCTTTCCCCTTTGCCTATTTAAAATCAGTACATTCTTCCAAGCCCAGTTCAAGCTCCCTCTCCTGACTCTGCCTTGGCTACAGCGCTCTCCATCAGGACACTGCCTAAACAACTCCTCATTCTGTGTGAGGTTCTCATTTCCTCCCAGATTATAGCCAACGTTCTTCAAAGGGGGAATCTGCCTTAGCCCCCAGAAGGCTACTTTGAGTAGGTACTTAGCAAATCTTTGTTAGTAGATTAAAGACTCTGGCAGAGACGAATTTTAAATAGGGTTTTGAAGGTAGAAGGTTTTGGGGTTTGAAGGCTGGCATAGAAATATTTGCAGAAATCCATAAAGCAATAAAAAGGAGATAAATATTCTTATTGCTGTAAAAGGGTAAGGTGGCACAACATCAACATGAAATATTTATTTTTGCAATAAAGTCTTTGGCTACTCACAGGTGGCTGAGCATATGGGGAGGCTCTCAAATCATGAGAGAAAATTTTCATTCAAAAATAGAAAAGTTTGTTGCTTTAAGAATGTTATTCGCATCTATCCCCTGCAATGTGTGTCAGCCCCACCATTCAGGCCACCAAGTAGCCTAGAAACAGACTGCAATATTCCACAGAACCATAGCTACATGTCACAGTGAGATCACAGATTCAGTGTTGGGCAAGAGTAGGGCTTTAAGAAAAACTTTGGCAGTGTCTTTACAGGTTCTCACATCCTCCAAACAATTATGTGTGGTAGACAGAGTGCTCAGTGGCCTTTATTTAACAGCGGAGGAAACCAATGCCTGGAGAGATAGAATGAGTTGTTTAAGGTCACACAGTCAGAATACCTGACTCTCAGTCTAGGGTTCTTTTTTCTTGCTAACCTATCATATTTATTTATTAAGCTTATGTTTTAAATTTGATCTAGCCAGAAAGTTTATTGACTCTGCCCATAATATTCATTTCTTGACCAGAATTAGAGAACAGATTTAAGGGTCAGAGCCCAGGACAGTCAGGCACTTTTGGGATTCAATCTTGGCTGTGGGAAAAAAAAAAAAAACCTGAGATAGGACTTGGAAGACTCTAGAGTTATAACTTTCTGAAAGTTTCCCCAGGTAACCCTCACCCACCCCTCCTAATTTATATTGAGAGAATACTATTGTCTTTGAATGGTTTAAGTATCACATCTATTCAACAAATTTTCATAGAGTTCCTGCTATGCACCAGGCGCCATTCTAAGTGCTGGGACACAACAGTTGACAAAACAAAGAATTAATACAATCTACAATTAGAGCACCATTTTTGAAAAATAATTCTGTTTTTCACAAATACAGTATA
>PVKE010038870.1:0-15253 GCA_004027555.1 Craseonycteris thonglongyai
GTTTATACACATGTTACATTTAGGAAAGAAACCTTATTTCTTAGCTGCATTCATAGATTGAATAACTTTCAAGATGTAGGATACTGACAAACATAGCTACATCATTTTAATAATTATTAGAAATTAGTAAATTCATTCTTCTTTTCCCTTTCTCCTTGTTCTATTTTGCTTTATTTGTAAGCTACCCCAAAACCTTTTTTTGGAAAAAGGTGTGGTATAAATGACAGAAGTCACTAAATGTATATACTTGGAGAAAACAGAGTAATAATATCTCTTATGTTTATTATTTATAAAGAAATGATGTGTGCAGCTTTTGTAAGCAGACTCTTAACAACGAAGAACATGTGTTTTTCTTACTTTGCTATATCCAGTTAGCTTTCCTCAATTTTCCCTACAACTTTTTTGAGCGAAAAAAGTAGTTCTTCATTTAGAGGATTGGATATACCTTATGGTTAATCCTCAACTATTTCTGGCTCTTTGCCTTTAGAAACAGGTTAGGATGATACTTACTGGCTTCTTCTTTTGGGTGGGACCGTGTGAATAGAGGCGACTAGAGAATGCCACTTCTGGCTGAGAGCATTGAATTATCTTTGCGAGACCCTTCAGTTCGCCAATTCCTTTGGGCATGTCGACTGGCAGCATTTGAGGTGATGGCTAATCTATCCACCAGGATCCCTGAGTGTTGAGCACTATTAAGATGTATTCAGCCACTGAGACTTTAGACTTTGCTACCAAAGCACAATCTAGATCAGGGGTGTCCGATCTTCTGGCTTCCCTGGGCCACATTGGAAGAAGAAGAATTGTCTTGGGCCGCATATAAAATACAGTAACACTAACGATAACTAATGAGCTAAAAAAAAAAAATCACACCAAGAAAATCTCATAATGTTTTATGAAAGTTTATGAATTTGTGTTGGGCTGTAGTCAAAGCTTGATCCACATGCAGTCCAGGATGGCTTTGAGTGCAGCCCAACACAAATTCATAAAGTTTCTTAAAACATTATGAGATTTTTGTTTTTAATCTAGACTATCCTGGGCGAGTCAAAGATCAAAACAAAGATCATAATAAAGATTAGGGCCATGGAGTCCTTATTAATTATACTTACTCCTTGATGAGTAATAAATATATAGGTAAGGATCCAAGAGTGAATCAAATATGAACAAGTATCAGAATTTGCCATTAATTTCAAAGGAAAAGAGTAACATCATTCAGCATGAGAAATATCATTCAGGATAAAAAATCTTTATTTTTAACCTGTACATTTCCACTCTCAGCTTTGCTTACATTAAAATCAAGAACAACAACAACAACAAAATGTTCCCTGTGACAACTTGAGTACCTGGATAATATGTTTATATACTTTTCATCAATCCTGTGTTTGTGATGCTTCCTACAGCTAGAGGTGACTGAGAGTCTCGAGGGAAATAATGAATGGATTTAGCCCTCATTTGCTTTGACTCTACAGGCAATTTTTACATTTTCAAAGACTCCAGGGTGTTATTTGGAGAAATTACTCAGGAATAAAGATATCCAACCAGGCAAAAGAGGTTTTCATGTTTTTGAGACACCTCTTTCTTCAATTTCCAGTTTGCAGGTGGGATTGAGGGCAGCAGAGGGAGTGAAAGATGTCTAGGGGGATATCTGTTACTAAGTGCAGCAAGCATGCCTTCCAGCTCAGCAGTGAGCGGAGTCTCAAAGGAAACCGATTGCCCACATGGTCTTTTTCGTTGTTGTTACTGAAGTAATTTGGAGAAAAGCATTAAGGAGGGGGTACATCCTCCTCTGCAGGAAAATTTTCAGGGGACACGACTTTATTTCCCAGGGTACAGGCCTGGAGACTGCTTTCAGAAATCTGGCCTTGGAAAAAATACTTTCTTTTGCTCTTAATTTTAGGGGAAACGTAGTCACGCACATTACAAATGGTGGTGTGTCCAAGTGAACTGAGATCGGGGATAGAGGCAGGTGTGCGGATGGAGACACAGGTGAGCTTGGTCTCCAGAACCGAAAGATGCTCACACCTCATTAGGAACGGTTAGATACCCCGACATTCCTTTCTTTTCTATTTTTGTTGAGAAATACTTGATGTTCATCACTGCATAAGGTTAAGGTGTATAGCACAATGGTTTGATTTACATATATTGTGAAATGATTCCCACAATAACTTTAGTTAAAATCCATCATCTCATGTAGGTACAATAAAAAGAAAAGAAAAATAATTCTCTTTGTGATTAGAACTCTTAGGATCTACCCTTTTTACAACTTAACAATATGGAACGCGTCATAAATTTGCATGTCATCCTTCTGCAGGGGCCATGCTAATCGTTTCTGTAGTGTTGTTTTTAGTATTTGTGCTGCCAAAGCAAGCAGCATCCTGACATCCTGGATAGGATTTTTATTGTGAACTAAAGGCACATATAAGGTGATAGAAGTTTTTTCTAACAATTGTTTGTAAAAAAAAAAAGTTATTTTTCACTTACTGGCTTTAAGTTGTGCATTAATTTAATCCTGTCTGTATGCATTAAGCACAAATATTATGTAGTGTTTATTATGAACTATAAATTTCACTAAAGACATAAAAGTGTTCCTTGTAGTACTGTTTATCATAGCAAAATATTAGAAAGCACCTACATTTCTAAAAATAAGAATTGTTTTAATAATTTTTAGTATACTTATAGAGAAGCCACATTGTGTGCTTAGTCAAGTTATATACCTCAAAAAGAAATCTATAGTTCTCTGAAGAAAATATGCTAAAAATAGGTTAAGTTAAAATCAGATTAAAAACAATATAATACAATTTTTAAATAAGCGTGTGTATGTGTGTACGTATACATATAGAAAAATGTTATGGTACTTTTTAATACTTTTTTTTCCCACCAATGGTAATACATTACAGTTAATTGAAAGTAAAAAGTAAGATTAAAAGATATATTTAGGTATTTTTAGCCCTGATCTCCCCTGTGAGCACCAGATTAATTTATATCTGTTTTTGATGTCCTCATTTAATATATTTTTATTTATTTATTTTTATTTTTGACAGAGAGAGAGAGAGAGAGAGAGAGAGAGAGAGAGAGAGAGAGAGAGAGATACAGAGACAGAGAGAGAACTGAACTGGGGGAGCTCCCAGTTCAGCATATGGGTCCGCACGGGCCGGGGCCGGGAATCGATCCTCGGTCCCTGGAGCTGCAAAGTGAGCGCTTAACCCACTGAGCCATCCCGGCTTCCCCATGATGTCCTCATTTAGATGTCTTACAGACACCTCAAAGTTAACATGACCCATACCACCTACAGCGAATCAGCACCCTTCTAGTGCTTACACCTTAGAAAGTGACAACTCTACTTCTTACAGACTAAGGGTCAATGTTGCACCTTTCACACCCACAGCCACCTTTACCACCATCCAGCTCATAACCAACTTTTGTTTCCAATAGAGATTTCCAGACTGAAGACCTCTCTTTCTCTCCCTGTGAAACAACATCACCTCAGTCCAAGGTTCCTGCCATCTCGAGCCTGCTCCCCTGCGACAACTCTGTGCCCTCCTGATCTTCTTTCCCTTCGTAGTCAGGGATGGGCTTACATCAGTGGTTTCCCAGTGCTTCTAGAATAAACCTAATATCCTTTATGATTTACGGAGGCCCGAGGAGCTGTCTCTGCCTTTATTCCAGCCTCATCTTGTACTTGGTTCTCATTTGCTCACAATTTCCTGGTGGTTTGAACCTTCTTTCTCTCCTTGGAGCACTTTTCACCAGCTGTTTCTCACCTTAAGGCTTCCATATATGCTTTGTTCTATTCTTGCAATGCTCTTATCCACTTTTTGTGTTTAATTCTGATCTCCTACAGATGTTAGTTTAAAACTCTTCTTTTCCTTTATCACATTATGAGTACTTGGATTATTATGTGTTTATTGTCTATCACTCCCACTAGACTGAATGTGTCATGAGGGCAGGGACTTAATAATTGTTGTTCACTGTTCTATCCTTAATGCTTGGCACAAGTTCTTGGCACATAGGAGGAGCTCAATACTAAGTATCTTTTGAACAAATCACTATATAAATAGATGTGTAATTGTTTCATTTCAATATTAAAATATTTATAAATTGGCTTTTCTTAGGCAATGATGTAGTTGATGTTTCCTAAATTTCTTTTTTCATTTTTGATTAGATTATTGGAAATAAGGTAATATTTTCTTCATCTCTTTATTCCATAGAAAAATGACAAAATAATTTCATGTTCAGATTGACAGCAAAAAATTAATAAGAATTTTAATGAAACTTCGATGTTAACAGCCCACAACCTTTGAAATGGGAAGCATGCTGGGCTACACAGTATTTCATTGTGATCTATAAGAATTTAAAGATATTAAACTAGCTGCAGGCATACTCCCTATTATTCCCTGAATATAATAGGAACATATTGAGACTTACAAGTTAAAATCGAATATAAGTGCTTCAGAGCTCAGACAAACCTATTTTCCAGTTCAGAAAAATTGTAATTAAATTTCGATCATGGTATATATATATCAAATATGAACAAAATAATATTAGTTATTCTTAAAAAATAAGTGGGATTAACAGAATAAATAACTTTTGAATCTTGAGGTTATAATGATCCATTTGATAGCAATAGATAATCCTAAGAAGGTTACATGGAAATTCACCTGCCAAAGAATTTAAAGCTCATTATTTTAAATTTGCAAATTCTACTGAAATGGAATTTATGTCTGTATTTTACTGACTATTGCACCATTCAGTTTTAACATTCTCTATATTTCAGTTAATAGATTTTAAAATATGGCTGAATACATGTGATAGTTAATGATTATATTTAGATAACATCTATCAATGTGAAGCATGTTATTGTGTAAAATAACATCTCTTTAAAACTCAATTTACCTTGTTGGGAACCTATTTGCACATTCAAGTATTGTGGTTTTGAAGTTAAACTCAGTAGCAATTATTTGTGTTCATAAAAACATAAGTATTATTTATCCTTTTTTCATAGTTAACTGTAACTAGTTCGGTCACAAATAATAGCATAAACGAGTGATATATTAACTAAATGTAACTATATTCATTTAAACAATATGCATGTGCACATATATGTGAATATTCTTCTTTTATTTAATTTACTAGTTTGATTAGGATGATATATCCTTTTAAAGATTATGATTTTGCTATATATACAACTTGAAGTCATGCATTTTCTTATAACATAATATCAAAGCCATTTTTCCACATAATTAAAATTTTCATGTCATAGTAGTTTCTTATTCATATCAACATTTCCCTTTGTAGGACATTGAAAGTGAGTTCTCTCTATATTTTTTTATATAGATGATTCTGCACTGAATATTTTTGAGACTTTCTAATCAGTTATCTAGAACAGTCATTTTTTAAGCTTTAGTGTGCTTTAGAATCATCTGTAGGGCTTGGTAAAGCATAGATTGCTTATCCCCATCCCTGAAGCTTCTGTCTGGGTAGGTTTGAGGTAGGACCCTGAGAATTTGCATATGCTGATGCTGCTGGCTTGGGGACCACACTTGGAGAACCACTGATACAGTACTTTTTAAAATTACAGTTATAGGTTTAATTAATATGCATATATTTTTTTAAGGCTCTTGGTACATATTGCCAAATTGTTTTCCAGAAAGGCTATATCAAATTGTATTCTTACTAGTTAGTGTTATCGGCATGGAGTATTTTAATTTTAAATCTGTCGTTTTGACACATGAAAAATGTTATCTCCATTGAAGATCTTGTTTAATAGCAAAACATTGTAAATATTTTCATTAAAAGGAAAATGGATAAATAAACATAGATATATTCATTCAAGAAAACTTGATTATAGCAGTTTAAATGAATGTATTAGATCTACATGTACCTACATGTAAAAATAAATAATTTGAATGAAAAAATTTTAAAACATGCAAACAATACTGATTACATATGGATAAGTAGTAAATATATAAATAACATGATATATATACATATATATATGACTGAATGAAAACATGCAGAAATGATAAGATACCAAACTTGGGACAGTTATAAGTTCCGGGAAAGGAGGGGAGGGCAATGGAATCAGTGAGGTAGCATTCAAAGGGCTTCCATTACATCAGAGGTCTGTCTTTTAAAAAAATATATAAGTTAATATTACATGGTAAGATTTGTTAAAACTGGATGGATTTTGATTGCTTTATTCAGTATTAAAAAGAAAAAGCAGAATAATACTGATTTTATTTTCCTTTCTTTAGCAGTGAGGCTATTTTCTAAGACTATTGCCTATCTTCTCTTTCTTCAAAGATCAATTTTATTGTTTTTGATAGAAAGAGAGACAAAGAGAAGGGGGAGGGCCCAGAGCAGTCTCCATAGTCATACATCATCAGTTTTTGACATGGTTTTGTTCCACACAGGTGAGCAGGGTAAGAACCAGGATGGTGGGCTTCCTGCATGGGAGGCATGCCCCCTGGAAGCTGGGGGCCATATTGGGGGCCTCCCACATGGGAAGCTCACTCTGGAGAGAACCGAACTGGGGCCACAACTCAGTTCAGCATATGGGTCTACACAAGCTGGGTCCGGGATTTGATCTTTGGACCCTGGGAATGCAAAGTGAGCACTTAATCTGCTGAGCCATCTTGGCTTCCCCTATCTTTTCTTTCTTATTGCTCGTATACACATGGATTTTAATAGAATAATTGATTTGGAATCCTTAAGAACAGAACTTATTTTTATTTAGCTGTTGTATGTATTTTAATTTGTGAACATCATTCCATCCAAATTTTGCTGTTAAAGCATCTCTCAATGGAAAAAGACCTATGAAAATGGAAAGGAAACTAACAGTGACTTACTCTAAAATGCACTAACAATTAAGAACAATGTACAAGTGTATGTAGCTATTTATCAAATGTTTACACTAAACAAAAGTTGAGAATAACCAACACATGGTACATTTAATGATACCCTATAATATGCAGGGTACTGGTCACTCAAAGATAACAGGTCCTATTGCCTGGAACCTACAACTATTCCTTTATAAAAAAAAAACCCAAGAAATCTTTGCAGATGGTATTAAGTTAAAGATCTTGACATGGAGAGATGATCATGGACTATTTGGGTGGGTTCTAAATCGATCCACATGTGTTCTTATACAAGAGAGGCAGAGATTTCATCTATGCAGAGGACGGGGAGGTAATGTGATCAGAGGCAGAAATTGGTGTTATGTGACAACTAGTCAAGAAATGCTGACCGCCACCGGAAACTGGAGCGCATTCTCCTTTAGATCATAGAATTTATGTAAATGGACTATTTACTATTTAAGAGAAATTGGTCATTCTTATAACTTGTAATACCTTCTCTGCAATTATCTTTTACAGACTGATGGTAGATTATAAACATGAAGAAAATACGAAATGCAGAACAGTGTATAGAAGACAGAACACTGAGTTATTCCATCTAGTTTTTCAGCTACTAAATCCTATTCCATTCTTATAATTCAGTTTAATTATTTCAAGTACTGTGACCTGATATAAAATTCCATGTTTTCTTAAAATGGAAGTCCTTAGGAATTGCTTCATACCCTGAAACTAGATTGTTGCTTTCCTTGTACTGTATTTTTGAACAAAATATTTTTCCAGCATAAAAGCAAAGCAAAAGAACAACAAAAGCTGAGAAAGGAAACCAAATAAAAAGGCAGTTAGCATAGAATCTTCCACATTAGGCTTGAAAAAGAAAGAGGGTTTTTAATTCTTTTGAAAGAAAGGGGTTGGTGGCGGGGGGGTGGGGGGGGGAACATGATAAACTGTTGCTATACACATTACTTTATAAATATGCCATTAGAACTGTAAACACAGGTTTAACAGTGGATTTTGTACTTTTATAGCTTCTCTTTGATAATATAAGAGAAAAATAAATCCTTTATAGCCCTTGATTATCTGGTTATGGCTTATTAAAGATATCAACTTAAGCTATTTTAATGCCTATATAGTAAGTTGTCCTTGAAAAAATGTAGTTTTAATTTAAAAGTAACCTATTCAAAAATACCTTTGTAAGACAAATAATGATACAGTTCATAATTAAAGGAAATATTAGTCTTTCATGGAATAAAAATAACCAGGTTTTTAAGGGATTTGAGTACTATGTTGTTGTTTTTTTATAGAGATGAAGATGGAAATAAATTTATATTACCAGTTTTATGAGCTTAGGAATCTAGGTGAAGATTACAAGTGAGTAAATCCTTTATTTTATCAGCATTCTTGGTTAACATTTCAACTGTATATATGAGATTAGCCTGTGGATAACACCTATTATAAGTTGATAATCGAAAGTGCACTAATTAATAATAACTGGATTCTGCTTTTTCTGGTAAATGAGTCATGCTAATATTGAAATTTATTATAGTTCACATTTTGAGAGCTGACCGTGCTACAACTATGCAGTGTTCGCAGAAAGGCAAGTGTGAGAGGTTAAAGAGTGAGGAGGGTTTGGGACTTTGTTATCGGGCAGGTGATGGTGACATGGTTTATTCTTGGTTCTGTTCATGGGTGTGTGGGTGGTAATGATGTCAGAAAACTGTGATCAGAAGGGATACAGGAAGAATCAATTGTGAAGTTTAGAGTTGTCAAGATGTATTCTAGGTTACAATAGAAGAGAGGATTCATTTTTTTTAAAGACTTATTATTGGGGTGGGGTGGGGGGAGAAAGAGAAAGAGAGAGAGAGAGAGAGAGAGAGAGAGAGAGAGAGAGAGAGAGAGAGAGAGAGAGAGAGAGAGAAGGGCCCAGAGCAGTCTCCATAGTTGTATATCATTATTTGTGACATGGTTTTATTCCACACAAGTGCATGTGAGGCCACAGGGGCAGCCACTCAATCGAGACCTCTCACATGGGAGGAGAGAATCTTTACCGCTGAGCCATCTCAGTGGTTACCAGTTGTGCCACAGTTCAGTATATGGGGTTGCAGGGGCCAGGGCTTGGAATTGAACCCTGGACCTTGTGATTTTGAAGCAAGCAGTCAACTGCTGAGCTATCCTAGCATCCCCAAGAGGGTTCATTTTTTGATAAATCTTTGTCAACATTAAAAAAATATGTTATTCTCAAGATAAATTGACTTTATTACAGAGAATAAATTCTGAAATTTTCAGTATTTCAATTGACTATTGTTCTTCTAGAGAGAAATTTGAGGTCGATTACAAAGAGTGAATAAGTTGTCTTTTATTTCTCTGTCAGCTGTCTGCTTTCTGTTTCTTTACTCATTTTTGTTTTCTTGTTCCTTTTCTGTCTCCTCCTCTTCCTGCCCAACTCTGCCCCCACCTCTTTCTCTCTCTCTCACACTCTTGCTCTTATTCTCTTGCTCTTTCATTCTCTTTCCAATAAAACAAAAGTTCATGGTATCTCTGGTAATGGCATGGAAGGGAGGGAGGAATAAAATCAATTGGAGTCTTACTATGTGTTAATTACTATAAGATTTGATTTATTCTTTCAAGCAAGTATAATATAAATCTCCCCTTCTTAAAGAGAAACTGGGGCTGAGAAATATTTGCTGGGAAGGGCTGAAAATGGAACATACTTACCTTCTTTCTAGCCTCCAAACTTTGTGTGTGACCCTGTACAAAACGTAATACATCATCTTAGAAGCCATTCCATCACGACGTTACTGATTTAGTTCAGAAGCCCAAGAGCCCCATTTTCTGAGAAAAACGATGTTTAAAATATACCACACAAACATATGTTGCTTCCTGCAGTGCAGATGCTAAAAGGTGTGAAGAGTCTTGTTTTCCCTGAAGGATCACAGAGTCAAACTATCTGATGTTGACTTTGCAGTTACTGCTATGGCTTCTCTGAGCAACAGAACCTGCAAATGGTGTGTGATGACTCTGAGTGTGTGTGTGTGTGTGTGGGTGGGTGGGTGGGGGTGCCATTCTTTTCTCATTTCTCATTCATACAAGGCCCTGATTTAGGAGCTAATTTTATTCTGTGAGTTCTTTTACAAATAAGTTGCTTGGTATGAGGAATTCTCTTCTTCATCTAAACAACATGAGAACTGTTGCTTCAGTTTCCTATAGAAGCCAGCACCTTAGATAAGCCAGAAAGTAGTGGCAATCACAAAACTTAACAGTGTTCCTAGGAAGATAAGTACTCACATGAATAGTATTCTAGTTTGAGGACAAAGGGAAAATTCTGACTCACTGGCCACTCTTTATATTCTATTTCTTCTCTAAGCAAGTTCTTCTAATCTCCTTCTTGCCCATATTTGTGATGCCCCTAGTATGGCTTCAGTTTTCACTGAAGTAATTGAACCCACATGCTTCCTACCTTGGGAGGCCTAGGTGGGCTTCTTTAGTTGGATGCGTGGTGTTGGCATTAAAAGGAGAGCCTAGAAGAATTCCAATACTAATTAAAGCCAAACTTCTTTATTTCACTCTCATAGGATCTTAGTGAGACAATCAATAATAGATATTAAAACTTTTAATTTTCAGGGCTTCCATACACGGTGTGGTAAAATAATATTATTTAGGAAATTTTCAATTTGTGTGAGTAGTGAGCAATGTGCTATTCTTCTTAAAAGTGAGGTTGGTAGGAAAGGTATGTCACAAAGTTAAAAAGTTTTTTATGAGTAGCCTAAAACAGTGATTCATAGTGTAGGTGGTGGGCCATTTGGCAATGTCGAGACATTTTTGATTGTTATGGCTGGGGAAGAGGTGCTATTGGTATCTAGTGTGCAGAGAACAGAGATGTTGTCCTTCAATGCACAGGACAACCCCTTACAACAAAGCATTATTGCATCCAGATTTCAACAATGCTATGGTTGAAAAACTCTGGCCTATTAAAAACAATGTGCTATAATTTTATTCCAAGAGCTCTGATCAAATCAATTTAATTATGGAACTAACATAAATGATGTGTAGTTTTACTGAAAGATGAGTTGAGTTCAAAAAATGAATTGTTGGGGAAGCCGGGATGGCTCAGCGGGTTGAGCGCTCGCTTTGAAGCCCCGAGGACCGAGGATCTAATCCCGGCTCCGGCCCAGGCGGACCCACATGCTGAACTGGGGGGTTCCCCCAGTTCAGTTCTCTCTCTGTCTCTATCTCTGTCTCTATCTCTCTCTGTCTGTCAAAAAATAAACAAATAAATTAATTAATTAAAAAAAAAAGATTAAAAAAATGAATTGCTTATATTCAATTCTTATATCCATATTTCTTTTAAGAACTCTTAGAACAGATAATGAACGTAAAGGCATAAAAACAATACACTGTTTGTTTGTTAATTTATTTATTTATTCTTTTATGGAAAAATATTGTCTTTCCAGTCTTAGACTGTGTTTTAAAGTTTATTTATTTTTAATTAATTTTTTGACAGGGAGAGAGAGAGAGAGATACAGAGACAGAGAGAGAACTGAACTGGGGGAGCTCCCAGTTCAGCATATGGTTCCACACGGGCAGGGCCGGGATTCGATCCTCAGTCCCCAGGGCTGCAAAGCGAGCGCTTAACCCGCTGAGCCATCCCGGCTTCCCTAGTCTGTGTTTTAAAAAGCTACTTCTTATAATGTTCATTGTGAGCTAGTGGATTAATGTTTTATTGATAAAATAGAGAGCTACAAAACTGTGGGGCACCTGATGCTCCAGAAAGGTTGCCCAAGATTCGTGGTTGGTATGTGCAGACCTTTATATCCAGGAGGTCAGGATGTCCATTGCTTTGTCACAAAATATTGGCAATTCTCTATAATTAAGACCAATAAATCAAGGGACTTAATATCTTAGGAACTTGGATAATTAACCAGAGCATCTTGGAGCAAAAAGTAGTAGCTCCCTTTGACTATATGAAGTACTTAAAAGGAATAAGTTTGTTTTCTGGGGTCCTAGTGGGTAAAATTATGAAAAATAGGGAAAAACTAAAGAGAAGCAGATTTTATTTAATGTAAAGAAAAATTTCATCATAACAAGAATTGTACTTTTTAAAAAATAGTTCTTAGTGATATAACTCCCATCTAGTAACGTACACAAGTCCTAATTGTACAGCTCAAAGATTTATTACATATACATTCACCTGTGAAACCACCTTCAAGTTAAAAATATAGAGCATTTCCACATTTCTAAACATTCTCTTTTGACCTGCCCTAATCAATCTCTCACCCAAAGGTAGCCACTCTTCTGATTTCTATTATCATAGATTAACTCTGCCTTTTCCTTAAAGTTCATGGAAATGGACTCATACAATATGTAATATTTGTCTTATACTCATTTGCTTAATATCATGTCAGTGAGCTTTAGCCTTGCTGTTGTGGAGTTGTGTCATATTCATTGCTATGTGGTATTTCTTTCTTTCTTCCACATGTTTAGGTGAACACAAACTCTACTTTCAATATCCATGTGATTATGCAAAAAAAAAAAAAAAAAGTTATTGGGCCTGTTCTAGGTCTTGTGCTCAGTTTGGGGTTTTAGCGGTGAACAAGCTATCTTGCTTGTAGCATTCCTGAGCCATCACTGATGGTGTTTCTGTGTACAATCAGCTTCGTTCAGCTCACGAGGCTGTTTGTGAGGCAGTTGCTGGAACTAGGGTGATGAGACTTGGGCTCACCTGTTGGTCAGGTCTTTCCTAAACTTCAATCCACAGTAACCTGTATGGTGACATTTCCCTCAATCCTGTGGCGGTGGCCCGGCCCCTATTTCTAATCTGCTGTTGTGGTCGGCTGTTCTGTCTGAGACTGGTGCTTTCCTCTCTGCTTTCATTCCCTTTAGTATTTTTCTCAGGGGACAATCTCACATCTCTGTCCTCTTGACTACGGATTTAGGCCCTGACCACAAAAAGGAGGCCTTGCTAGATATCACTTGAAGCCTCTTCTTCCTGCTTCAGCTCCTGTACATCACCTTCTGAATGATTCTTTTGTGAGTATCGCTAGCAGACCAAAACATGAAAAAAATATGCCTCCCTTTGAGTGTGGCAAGTTGAACAGCTGACCACCAACTCAGAGATATACTTTATAGCACAGCCTGTTTTCCGTATTTTCCTTCCATTTTCTCCATTTGCCCACTTATCTTGCCCAGTGAATTCTGGGAGCTCATAATGATCAAGTTCCCGTGTAAATTATAATCTGCCTAAAGATGAACTGAGCTATCTTGGGGAGCAAAATGCTCTTCCTATTACTAGAAGTATATAAGCACAGACTGAATATCTCCCTGAAGTGAATGCTATAAAGGAAATTAGGTGCATGGTTTACTCCAAGAATACCAAGTTTAGAGTGCTCACTGAAAGACTTAATAACTCTATGATTCTCCAAAAATGACTTACATTTTCAGAAGATGTTCCTTTCATGTGTAAAAATCAGAACATTAATAACTCCCAAGTAGTGTGCTAATAAATAAACCGAAATATGTAGAAACCTGCTATAAAAGTTATAATTTCCTCTTTTCCCTTATTTCCTCTGATTACATTCTGCCTTGTGGTTGGAATCAAGTTATGTCATGGTTGTAGACAAGAGATGTAGGTTTGGCGACAATGCCCTCACAAAGACTTCTCAGTTGTTCTTTGTATCCTAGACATTTAAATTTCTATTATTTGATTTGTTTCACTTATCAGAAGATACATTTTATTGCTTAGGAGTCCATGATCCATTTGAGGAAGTTCTGATTCTCAGCAACAAGCTTACTAACTTGGGAAATTTTTGTGTTCTTTTTTAATGGCAAGCCCTGTTCTGTGGGAGGATATGAAGCCCATGCAGAGGGTTGAGGTTGTCCATAAATTTGAAGTTGTCTCTTTGAGGATATTGAATTTGCCTTTGGCATCATCTGCCTCCATGCCTATGACATCTTATATTTGCATATCTGAGAGGTAGTCCTATAAAGCAGGGGTGGCCAACAAGTCAATCGCAGTCGACCAGTCGATCACGAGGCCAATTTTGGTCGATTGTCGATTGCTCGCAATGTCTGGGGTGGAATTCCGTGTACCATGGACTTTGAAGAGATTGTGGAAGACAAAACTTTCTAGCAATAGTTCAATGCATTCTGGGAATTTGCCAAGGTCATAAATTCCTAGAATTCTGACAGCCTGACACTGTGATCTCCGCCCACCCAGACAATACATTTTGACTTATGTGTTACACTTGTCACCGGACGCAACGCATGAATGCAACAGTTACGACTCGACTCATCAAAGAACACAGTCAGTTAGCTTGAATATTTGGTAGTGGCATACAGTAGCTTCTTTTCTTTTGTATTAACAGTGTTATTATCAATCAATATTATTTATCCTTGGTGACCACGTTGAGTTTCAATTTTTCTTCTGTTTAAAATGTAAGTACCTTTTCTTTGTTTTAAATTAAATTGCTTTTCTTACCTATCTATTTACTTGATAAGTGAGCATTCTCGGCAACAAATCTCTAAACTGCGGTCATTACAGTGAGAGAAAAATAAGGGACAGTATTACAAATATATTAGGAATAACAACAATTCTATTTAAATTAAGAAGTCAGTATTGTAAACCATAATAAATATATTGTAACTTTAACATACTTCTTGTAAATTTGAATATATCTATATTAGATTTTAATATACTTGTATTGTTGTCCCCGATCGTCGTATGCAGTATTGTTATTATTTCTCTCAATGTAACAAAGATAATTGTCGCAGTTCATGAGTTTTTTAATTTTCTAGGAAAATATTTAATTCAATATTTATTCTTTAAATTGTCATATTTCTTTGCATTCTAGTATACCCATGAACATGAGTAGTAAACCAAAAAAATCAAAAACTTTTCACTTCAATGAAGAATGGGAACTCGATTACTTTTTTACAATGGTGAATGATAAATGTTGTTTAATATGCCTTACCTCGGTAGCCATTGCTCAAAAGGGTAATCTGGAGAGACATTTTTTAGCTTTACATAACAAGTATCAAACAGATTATCCACCAAACTCTGAACTGAGAAAACATAAAGTTAGGGATCTTAAAACTCAATTTACAAATCAACAAAACGTTTTTAAAAAGCCAAGGTTGAAGTCACAAGCAGTAACTACTGCATCATTCAAAGTAAGCTATCTCTTAGCAAAACAATGTAAGCCATTTTCCTACGGTGAATTTGTAAAGGAAATTTTTTTGGAAATGTCAGATTCACTTTTTAATGATTTTAAGAACAAGAGTGAAATTGTTGCTGCAATTCAAGATCTACAATTGTCTCGAAACACAGTGATGCGACAAATTGAAAGGATGAGTGGGAATGTAAAAGAGCAGTTATATAATGATATTAATAGATGTTCTTGTTTTTCCCT
>PVKE010038871.1:0-15259 GCA_004027555.1 Craseonycteris thonglongyai
TGATGGCTAGGTTGATGGATGACTCAACAAAGAAGCAATGGCTTCCACCAGCTCCTCCATCGGTAGAAAGCTCCCCCTGCAGCCCTTGCCCCAAAGCTAGACAATTCAGTCCCTTCCCATGTGTCCCTGGTGTCTTTTGAGCTGCTGCCCTAGTGCTGGAGCTCAGAGTGAGTAAGTCTGTGCTAGGGATCTTGAAGAGAAGTGCCTGGGACTTACAGCCACCCTATTCTCATTCAGCCACAATCTTGGCTGGTTTTTACAGCCCAAAATTATGGGGGCTTCTTTCCCAGAATTGGAACTCTGGGCTGGGGAGCCTGATGTGGGGTTGGGACCCCCTCACTCCTCTGTGGGGGACCTCCATAGCCTAGATATCGCTCCCGACTTTTAATGATCACACACCATGTGGAACCAGCCCATTCTGTGTCTCTGCCTCTCCTACCAGTCTTGAGGTGGCTTCTTCTGTATGTCCATAGTTTCAGGGCTTCAGTTCAGCTAGACTTCAGGCAATTCTCACTGATGGTTGTTCTGTAGTTTAGTTGTAACTGATGTGGTCCTGAGAGGAGGTGGGCATAGCATTTTACCTACTCTCCAGAAAAACTGACTATACCCCACAAATTTTGATATTGTATTTTCACTGTCATTTAGTTAAAAAATACTTTCTAACTTTCCCTGTGATTTCCTCTTTGACATGAAGGTTATTTAGAAGTCTGTTGTTTAATTTAAATAATATTTGGGGATTTCCCCATGTTGTTATTGATTGCTAATGTAATCCCATTGGAGTCAGAGAACATATTCAATGTGATTTCGATCTTGGAAAATTTACTGACACTTATTTGATGGCCCAGAATATGGTTGATTTATCTTGGTAATATGAAAAAAGGTTTAGGTTTTACAATTGTTGGGTATATTTTTCTGTAAGTGTCAGATAGGTTAAGGTGGTTGCTAGTGTTGTCCAGATCTTCTGTGTCCTTACTGCTGTCCTGTCTAGTAATTCTATCGATTGCCAAAAGAGAAGTATTAAAATCTCCAACTATGATTATTGATTTATCCATTTGCTCATTTAATTATGTCAATTTTTTCTTCATGTAATATGAAGCTTGTAATTAGGCACACATATGTGTGATCGCTGTCTTTCTGATAAATTGCCCCTTTTATAGGTATTAAATGTCCTTTTTTATATCCAATAACACCTTTTAGTCTTGAAGTCTACTTTACCTCATATCATTAATAGTTACTATAGCTTTCTCTTACTTACTGTTAGCACAGTATATCTTCAAATTTTTAAATTATCAACCAATCCATGGGGAAGCCAGGATGGCTCAGTGGGTTAAGTGTTTGCCTTGCAACCCCAGTCTGAGGATCGAATCCTGGCCTCGGCCGATGTGGGAGGCCCCCAGTTCGGTTCGTGCTGGGGTGAGCTTCCCATGTGGAATGAAACTATGTAAAAAACTGGTTATGTACAACTATGAAGATGGCTCTGGGCTCTCTGCCTTCTCTCTGTCTGTCAAAACTGTAAAATAAATCTTAAAAAAAAGAGAGAGATCTGAAGCAAGAACCACTCATTTAAGTTGCTCCTAGAAGACTTCTAACCCTCAAAAACTATGTGAGACAATAAATTTTTATTATTTTAAGTTGCTAAATTTTAGAGTAATTTGTTACACAACAATAGATAATACATACTACTTCATATAAAATAGAAAAATCTCAAAAAAAATAGTTCCATTTACCCTGTTGTTGTGCTATAAATGCCATATGTGTTACATCTACATACATTATAAGCCCCACAGGACAATATGATATTTGCTTTAGGAAGCCATATGCAATTATAAAAAATTGTGAGTGGCTGGGAGACAGCCCTTAGTATTCAGCCACATAACTACCATTTCAGCCATTCCTCATTCCTTTTTCAATATCCAAGTTTCCATCTGGTATCATTCCCTTCAGCCTAAAGAACTGCCTTCATTTTTATTGATATTTTCACTAGATATAAATTTCTGGGATGACAGGGTTTTTCCACCCCCAGCACTTTAATGATGTTGCTCTAATACTCTGGCTCCCACTGTTTCTAATGAGAAGCCAGCAACAATTCACATTATTGTTCTGCTCTATGTAATGTATACGTTATCTCTGAATGCTTTTAAGATTTTTCTATTTTTCTCTGGTTTTCAGCAGTGTGACTATGATGTTCCTATGTGTAGTTTTCTTTGTATTTAACATGCTCGGGGCTTACTGTAATTGCTGTATCTGTACATTTGCATTTCACAGATTTGGGAAATTTGTCAGCCATCATTTCTTCAAATATTTTTCCTGGCCCCTTCTCTTTCTCTCTCTTCTCCTACTGGTATTCCAATTGTATGTATAATAGACATTAAACATTGTTCCACAGGTCACTGAGGCTCTGTTTATTTATTTATTGTTTTAATTGTTAAATTTATTGAGGTGACATCAGTTGATAACAATTATTGTTTCCAGGTGTGCCATTCTATAGCTGTCTATTTTCTTTCCCAATTATTTTTTTTAAGATTGTGTAATTTGTCTTGATCTATCTTCAAGTTAACTGACATTTTCTTCTGTTATTGTCAATCTATTAAGCTCATCCAATCATTTTTAAACTTCAGCTATTGTAATTTTCAGTTTTAGAATTTTTGTGTGTAGTTTTGACTCCTGTCCTGAGATATCTTACCTTTCCATTTATCACAAGCATATTTTCCCCTCTTTGCCTTGAGCATAGAAATTAGCTGTTTTAAAGTCTTCATCTGCTGATTTTAGCATCTGAGTCATCTTGGGGTTGGTCTCCACTGATAGCTCTTTCTTTTGAGTATAAGACATATTTTTCTGTTTCCCCCCCCCCCCCAAATGTATAATAGTTTATGATTAAATCCAAGACTCTGCATAGTATGCTGTATAGATTCTGAATTCTATTTCATTCCTCTATGAAATATTAATTTTTCATTTTAGCAGGCAGTTAATTTGTTTAGAACCAAAATTCCAAATTCTATTTCCTCTGCATTGACCACCAACTAAATTCTCTCACCTCGGGTGCATGGAGTCTATCCTGTACATGTGGAGGTTAGGAGTCAGCCAGAGATTTGGGCAGGGTTTGTATAGAGAATTAGGGCTCCTCCTCTGTGGTTCTCTTCCTTATGGGTATCTTTCCACTTTTCAGTTGCTATAGTCATATGAACTCAGTTGCCTAGTTCTCTCTCATTTGTCAACTAATAACACTGAAAGTTTCTATCAAAGTTTTACCTACCTTCACATCGCAGCACCCACAGCCTGCCCATGGGCGAAAAGCTATCAAAAACAAGGAAAACCTTTCAAATGACCACTATTTTTTTTTTCTCTTTGCTACAGTGGAAACAGCACTGGACCTGGGAATTCTAGGGCTTGAGTTAAAATCCTAGCCTAGCCAGATTTTAGCTACATTGACTTTGCATAAGTCAGTTCTCAGATGCCATTTCCTCATCCTTAAATGGGGATAAAAATGTCTGCTTCATGGGGTTAAGAGGATAAAATGAGAAAACACTTGAGATAAGAAAATAGTCTCAGAAGTGCTAGATGATGTCCTATTAAGTGGCAAGAGTAGTTAGTTACCCCTGGTCTGTTGGTGCTTTTTCTGCTAATACCATATTGCTTTCATCTTTCTAATGACCACTCTTTTCCTCCTTTCCCTCCCCAAGACACCCCCAATGACCTAATTACCAGGTTGGGCACCAAGGATACATAAGTCAAAACCCCTGCCCTCAACAAGTCCCAAGTACCACTCCTTTCTTCTAAGTGTTGACTGCCCTATAGGCCACGTCTGCTTTTGGTTGCTCCCCTGTGCCTTCAGGTAGTTGTTTTGCTATAGTTTGTCCAATTGTAATTGTTATCTGTAGGAGGGGTTGACCTGATACAACCTGCTCTGCCATTACCAGAAGCAGAACTGCTATCCATGGATTTTTGGTTTTGCTATCTAGCTGCTCAGTCTGTTTTTATGCCATGATATTTAGAGAGTCAACAGCTACATGGCCTCACCTTCCCAGAATCATGTGCTATTTATTTTAATAAATTAAATTAAAAACTGCCTATTCTTTCTATTGCTCAGAATCTTTGTCCCGATCACTTCTGTTCCTAAAGGACAACAATACTCAGCGTGAAGTAATTGTTAGGGAGTAAGGGACCAGTAGTGTAACTACCTTTCTCCCACCCTTTCATACCTGATGTCTTCTTGGCTATTCCCTGATCTGGTAATACTCCAAGTTTCCGATGCTGATCATACCAGTCATTCACTGTCATAGACGCCAGACTTGGATAACCAGCTCCAAATACTCTGCAAAAATCACAGTGCATTTAGAAAGCTAAACATAAATAGTACTATTAAAAAGCCTCTTGTCTTTTGTGACAAACCTATGTCTGTTCCACCCTCCCTCCCGTAACCAGCCATCTTCTGAGGAGTTGTATAAACTCCTGTGAAGATATGTAAAAAGAGGCATGCAGGAAGGGGCATTAAAATCAAGAGCTTTTATGAGAAGATAAACAGCTCAGGATCATCTCCCAGTAAGCAATCCCAGAGGCCAAAGTTTGACAGAGTGCTGATGACACTGTGAAAAGGGTATTTATAGTGGGTGCATTGAAAAGGTCCACAGAGGAGACTCTCCTGCCGCCCTACGGAAAAACTTCTCAAGAACTCAGGTAGGCAAATATGTCCTTTGGAAAACTGTAGCTAAAGGCAATAATGGGAAACAATTTTAAAGTGTGTAATTCTCCAATGGATTCCTTTCTTATTTGTTTTTAATTAATTAAGTAATTACTTAATTTGTTGGTTTCCTTTTGAGTCTCTAAGCTTGTGAGGAAAATGTCTGAAGACAGAGAGAGAGAGAGAGAGAGAGAAAGTAAAAGTAGTAAGAGATAATAGCCCTTGGATGAAACAAAAGCCTTCCCGAGGGAAGCAATGATCTTTTAGCAATGCCCATTTTCTCTATTATCATACACTGCAAATGAACCACAAAAGCAAGGGGCCTGCAAAGGCAACCCAACTGTTTAGCACTACCTACTTGGCTTGGGCCGCATTCCGAGTGAGAATGAAGGGTTTCATTGGAGCCCTGTCCTCACGAGATGAATGAGAAGTTGGTACCTAGAAAGGAAATTAATTTCAGAAATGTACTTGCCCAACCCACTGTGCTGACTCCTAAGTTTTTAGGTGCTTAAAAAGCCCTGGATTCAAAATTCACTCACTCCCTACTTATCAGTCTCTGAGATATATCACCAGGATACTAATGGTGGAGGCTGCTTAGCTCTTCTGAGGATGCCTGGGTACCTGGCTGAAAAGAGAGAAAGAGAAAGCTCTCTCAGGAGAGCTTGGCTTAAAAATATACCCCTTCCAAGAGGAGCATCAAAAGCCTCCTTCCATGTTCTATCTAAATCAATTGAGCTAAATTTTAAGCCCTTTTCCTGCCTGGCCATCAGTGCTAAATGCAAGGTGGTAAGAATAAGTGTCATTTCCATAGGTGTACAGAAATGCTTCAAGGAACCCTGGCTGCCCAGGGGCACAAGGACATGAAGTCTGGTCAAAGAAAAAGTGTTCACTTGGTTCTAGCTCCATTACTTCCAGAATCAATCTCAATACCAAATAAGAGAGAATTAAACAACTACAAGAGCAACAAAGAAGGGGGCAGGGGAGGACCCATGAGTCCAACCTCATAATGTTTGAAAACCACTCATCTAGCTATATTCCAGGGTCCTTATGGCCTTCGATTACTAACTGGTTATTCTTTGATCCTTTAACATGAGGGACTAGACTGATGCTACTCTGAGCAAAAGCTCCTGGGCTAATTAGCACAAATCAAGTTAGAAGGTGGTTTCCCTGAGGAATTAAAATGCCTGTGACCGGCTGAGAAATTCAACTCAATTCATGTTGTATCAGAACCAAAATTAAGTGGCGGTAGAGCCTGGGTTTTTGAAGGAGCAGCTCCAAAACAGGGTTATGATCTTCAAAGACAGCCAAGACTGGGTTTTCTTTGCCAGTATACTCCCCAGTTTGTGCATGGGGATGTCCTTGCTGTGCCTGACACTTGGGTGATCTAATGGTGTGAGAGTGCATCACTATGTAAGCTTAAATTCTGATTCCTTTCCTGACCTAAAAACATTCCCTGTCCTTCATTTTATCATCTTCTTTCCACCTACCTTTTTTATCTTTCTTCCAGTTCCACTTTCCATCCACATTCCCATCCTATTCCTCTTCCCCTTTATTAGTCAAGCACAGATTTTAAAGGCCTACCTCCCTTATGCCTTCCTTCAGCAGTCGTGATTTCCCACAGCCCAAAATCAATTTTCAGAGACATATCCCCGCCACGTGGCATGCCACACAATTACAAATGACCAAAAGTGTTACAGGTTAGAAAGCACTGAAGAACACTACTGTCAACCAGAGAAAGTACCCTACTGAACCTTCCAACTTCTTCCACTAATCTTAGTAAGAACAATGGTTTTCTGGAGACTTAAAAGGATTTCAATTTGAATCTCTCCTATAGAACATTCAGATCTCTGGTAGCAGCTTTTAGAGCTATACAGGCAGTGTGGTAGCAGGCTTACCTCTTTTACAGAGTCTTTCTCTCTCAGGATCTGTATCTCCTGGTCAATGCTCTCGATCTCTTCTAAGCTGATGCCAATCCACCTTCGAAGGTGAAGAAGGTAATATTCACGGACACGCTCATCATCTGCTTCACCACTTTCTACAGCAGATTTCAGTGCAGACAGCCTCTGCTCCATCTCCTTCTTCTGCCTGTATCTGTTTCACAGAAAAGCATCACTCGTGAACTTCAAAATAAAGAGGTGTTCCTTCAAAAGAAGGCCACAATCAGATTTTACCTTTGGAAGTGACCAGGCAGTTAGTATGGTAATTTCCACTTTGGCAAGAATATAGTTTCTGTATCTTAGAACTTGCCACAAGACAGTTCTCTCAAGATTAAAAGACAAGAATGTGATCAGCAGGGGCTGAGAAATATGAGGGCTGTCTGGAAAGTATCCAGTCACATAATATGAAAAATAGAGGCATTTATGGCTGGATTTTTTTCTGGACAGCCCTTGTACATTCCGAGGCCAGAAAAATATAGAACTAACCTGATCTGAGCAACTCCTCTTGTTGTCTTTAGAGAGGGGAGTGCCTTAGTACAGTAGGCACTTCATTAATTGGAACTCAAAATGTTTTTGCCAGTTGCTTGAGTTACAATTAACAGAGAGTGTACTTATATTTATCTGGCATCTACTAATCCCCACAGGTGTCAGGTAACTCAGAGTCTACTGTAATTTTATTATATCAACCTTTACTAGCCTTGGAGCTTAGTATCACAATGTCCCTTTGGGGATTACAAAGAACCATAGAATCTGATGGGTCACTTAACAGCCACTGATGCAGCAATTCCTTGTGAAACAGCCTGAAAAATGATCATCTCTTCTTTTCTGCGGGGGCAAATACTCCCAACTCTCTGACTCACTCCATTATAATTTAAAGACTCATAACCAGCCTGCCTACCTTTTTCAGGATGCATTCCAGTATCGCATCTTTTGTTCATTTGACAAATTTTTACTGAGCACCTATTGTATGACAGGCACTGTTCTCAGTGCTTGAGGAGACACAGCTGTGTACATAAGAAAGCCCATGGGGAATCTGGGATTGCTCAGTGGGTTAAGCGCTCACTTTGCAGCCCCGGGGACCGGGGACCGGGGACCGAGGATCGAATCCCGGCCCCGGCCAGTGCGGACCCATATGCTGAACTGGGGTGTGCCCCCAGTTTGGTTCTCACCGGGGTGAGACCCCAGCCCAGTTCCTGCACCGCGCAGCCCCGTGCCCACCTGTGGAATGAAACTATGTGGAAAAACCAATGATGTGCAACTATGGAGACTGTTCGGGGCCCTCCCCCTTCTCTCTGTCTCTGTATCTCTCTTGTCAAAAACAATAAAAATAAATCTTAAAAAAAGAAAGCCCTTGCTCTCCTGAAGCTTTCATTGTAGTGGGAGCAGACAGACAAAAATAAGTAGATAAAAGAATCAGGTGATGAGAAGCAAAAAACAAGGTAAAGTGTGTAACTGATGGTGTGAAAGGGTGTTGTTATGTACAAGGTGATCAGGAGAGACCTCTCTGAAGAAGTGACATTTGAGTAAAGACTTCAAGGAAATAAGAAAGCAAGCCATGCCAATATCTGAAAGGGTGTGCTAAGGGGGAAAACAAATATGAAGGTCCTAGAAGGGAGAGTGCCTGGCTTGGCATGTTGAGAAGTGGCAAGGAGGCCAATGTCACTGGCATGAAATGAAGAATGATAAAAAATGAGGTCAGAGAGATAGGCAGAGCTAGAATTTCTAGAACCCTGTAGGAAATAAGACCCACTAAATATATCAGATGCCATATTTTCATTGAGATGTAAAAGCCACTGGAGGGTGTTGAACAGAATACGTGCCATGAATAGAGTGACATGAAAACTTTTTTTTATATGGGCCACTCTGGTTGTTGTGAGAGGACTGTGGACTGTGGGGGCTGGGAGACAAATGTGGAAGCAGGGAAATCAATTAAGAGGATATTGCCACAATCCAGGTGAGAGATAATGACTTGAAATAGGAAGGGGGTGAGATATGGATATATTTAAAACCTAAGAGACAGGATTTGCTGATTAACTGAATGTAAGAGCTTAAGGGAAAGAGAGGAGTCAAAGAAAAACTCCATAGCTTCCCAGGGAAATGTCCTGAAATATCTAAGTCTGGAACCCCACTCTTTGCAGGTATTCACCCAAATCTGGAGTTCTTAACCTGAGGTCCATGAAGTTTTATTTGGGAGGGGACAGGGAGGGGTCCTTGAACTCCCTGAAATTTTATACAGTATTCTACATGTATGCATTTTTCTTTTCCCACATGGAGAGCTTTTGTAATTTTTATCAAATTATCAATGAGGTCCATGACCCATGAAATGTCAAGAACCACTGCTCTGCAAAGATTATTACAAGAACTTTTAGGCTCTTCTGTGCTGTTTACCCAATAAGTGGGCACTTCATGTTATGTTACAAATAACTCACAGCATCATCATAGGCAGCCTTGAGAGTAAACCACTACAAAGGTCAATTCCTAGCTCATGTCTAGAACTGGCAATTTGAAGACCCGAGTTTAAATCCTAGCTTGGTCACTTAACTAACTAGACATGTAACTTCGGACAGGTCAATTCTCAGGGCCTGCTTGTTGGGTAAATGGTGCAGAAGATCCTAAAAGTTTTTATAATAAAGAATGTTTCCAGAGCACCAATGAAGTGTAGAAATTGGACTGGTCACCCTAGGACTGTCTGATTCCAAAGTCTAGGCATCTGCTGCTACACCATATTCCTTCAATTTTTCTGATGACTCCTCCCTATCGGTCCCTCCCAAAGCCACCTCAAGTACCTACCATAATCAAATTTCTAGGTTGGGTACCAAGAATACAATGTTACAATTAGGGAACTAAAGATGAAATTAGTCAAGGTCTCTGACCTTTAGAAATTTCAAGTCTAGAGAATCACATAATTATGAAGTGTTAACAGAAACTAAGTGCTACAGTATTGGGGGGGGTGGGGGTGAGAGGATTATAGGTAGTGAATAGCTCCAAAGAGGACATGACCTTTGCTCTCTTCTCCAGGCTTCTGTAAGTACTTCTACATGTACCTTGTATCTCTTACCTGTAATTATTCTTTCCTTCCTCTTCCTTCTCCCTTAACTTGCCCCTAAAGTTTTATCCTTGGCTTTTTTCCTCTCTGCATGGTTTTCCTTGGCAGACTAATCACACCCTAAGCTCTTAACTTTTTAGTACTAGCCACAAAGCTATCTCACAAGTTTTAGTTACACATTTCCATCTGTCTATGGACATAGCTGTCCAGCTGTCACTTCAGGAATTAAATTACTTACCTAGCTTCTACTTCTGTATTTTTTTTTAAAAGGAGGTGCAGTTAATCAACCAGACTTATACTTACTTCCTAAAGATGGGTATTGGAGTAGAAAAGACACACGAAGATACAGGTTTTGACAGAGATAGGATATACCATTTAGATGTTTTATGTGGGATGGCCTCAGTATGTAACATCATGGGGTGGGAGAAGAGAGGACTTACAAAAAGTAAATAAGGGTATGAACAATTTGTTTCTTAATCCTATCAATGCTTCTTGCAAAAGTAGTATCTCTGATACCGGTAGTTATAAACGAAGTACTGTTATAACATGTTAATTTGTCTTTCTGCCTCATTCTTCCTTTTCGATACTCTGTACCAGGGGTCTCCAAACTGTGGCCCGTGAGAGGCCTCTCATCCGGCCCGTGGAGACCTTTTTATCTGAATAAAATAATATTAAATAATTAAAAACAACATCTATGTTTTGATTCTTTTTTATTTGGACCTCGAGTGTGTAGTCGGCCCCCAAACTGCTGTTTGATAGTTAATGCGGCCTGCGGGCTGAAAAGTTTGGAGACCCCTGCTCTGTACACATCACTTCCTTATGCAGACCTCCCACCATACCACTCTGAGCTTCTGCCAAATGACGCCATTCTCCATTCCCTCTGTATAACTCAAATTACTGTGCTTTGGGCTTTTGCTCATGTTGTTCCACTTCCTATCAGTCTATCTCATTTCTGAAAAAATCATTCACTGTAACTCACTAGCCCCATACCATACTTTTATTGTTCTTTATAACCCCTATCGCCTAAAAGTACATTATCATTTACTAGCTTACTGCCCATCTCCTCACCAAAATAAAAGCACACAGGGGCTTTTATTTTGGTGAGGAGATGGACAGTAAGCAGATTGTCAAAGAACAACTTTGGCCAGTTCTCTATCACCTAGAACAGTTCCTGACATGCAGAAGAGGCTCAATAAATATTTGTCAAATGAATGAATCAATTTTCAGCTCTTTAGATCAGGTCTCTCCTGAGTTTTAGGCTACCAGATACATCTACTTGGATGTCTCCTAGGCACCTTAAATACAACATATCAACACCAAATTCACACTCTCCCTTACCCCTACCTCTGATCTATTCTTTCTCCTCCATTCCCCATCTTAATGAGTTCCATAGCCATCCACCTAAGTCAGGAACATGGATACTTCCCTTGCTGCTTTCTTCTACCCCACATCCCACAACTAACTGATCACCAGGTTCTCTGCAGATTCAGCCCTCCTAAATAAATATATTTCCCCAGCCTTTCTGCCATTGCCATAGTGAAGCCTCATTACCTCTGACCTAACAGGATCTGATCTTCTCTTTCACATTGCTTCCTAACTGCTAGTGAACCCTCTTCTGCCAGTGGTACTAGCAAAAAATGGGAAGGGTAATTAACTATGGTCTACATATGAGCCGATATATCGACCCGTCACACTTTTCGCCCGAGATGAAAAAGCCAATATATTGGCCCATCGCACTAAAAGGATTAAAATGCAAATATGGCCATGTTACTTTCAAAAATTCTAGTGGATCCCAATCATCACCCAAAGTTTAAGCTCTTTAGCATGGCCTAACAGTAACATTTATAGAATATTTACTACACACCAGATACTGTGCTGTTATATGCTTTATTTTATTTAAGCTTCTTAACCTGAGATAGGTATTGTTATTACTTAGATTTCACCAATGAGGAAACCTTAGGCCAGATAGGTTAAATAAGTTACCCAAGGTCCAATGGCTTATAAGTAAAGCTGGTTTGCAAACCTGGGTTTCTGACTACACAACCTGAACTCAGCCACACAGGTATGACGAATAGCCGGCTTTGAGTGCTTACTGAATTACACACTGTGTTAAGTGCTTTTTTATGTATGAGAAAGGATCTATCATCCAATTTTACAACTGGGGAAATCAAGACACTGAGAGATTAAGGAACTTATCCAAAGTCAGAGTGATTGAATGGTGGAGCTGGGATCCAAATTCCTTCACGTTCTTAGCAACAAGGTTGTTCCTTCACCTTCCTCACACCCCAACAGCTCTAGGTCTGAATGCTACATTCTTCAGCATTATGCCTTTTCCCTCTCCACCACCCCTTTAGTGTTATAACCTCACCTACTGGCTTAATTATTCCCCACCCACACATCTCCATCCCAGCGTGGCACTTCAATGCCCCTACAGTTTACCAATGCTATGATCTCTGCTGGCTAATGCCCTTCCTTCCTCTAGATAACATTCCTCTTCATCCTTTAACTACTCATCATAGGAGTCACCTCTTCTAGAGAGCATTCTCCTCTCTTCTGCTCCCTCTTTGGTAGGTGCCCCTCCTGTCTGCTCTCACAGTACACTGTGCATCTTTTTTTTTTTTAAATCACAACATGTACATTGATACTCTGTGTCTACACCTCTTTTCCTCAGCAGACTGTATACCCCTCCAAGGCAGAGACCCCCCCATACTCATACAAACACTCATATTCAATTTGTATCCGTAGTGTCCAGCATAGTTCCTAGATACTGTGAGCACTCACTAGTTTTTTTAAAAATTAAACTGAGAATAAGCAACTTGTTCAAGGTTACACGATGAAGTTGAGCCAGGACTAAGACTAGTGTGGGATGTTACACATCTGATCCAGTACTGTTAGAACAGAGCTTCTCAATCAATGGAAAGTAAATGGACTACAGCTACAAGATATCGTGCCCTTCAGATATTTGCCTACCATGCCATCTGACTATTGCTATGCTGTGATGTGGGACACATTGGGAGACACTACACTACATTGCTGCTGTTGGTAACCGCAAGGTAGTAGGAGGTCTGATGGTTAGGTATGATCATCTCAGCAAAGGCTTCTTAAAAAATTCAAGAGTTTGCTCTCACTGGGGTCTAAGCTTAGTAAGAACCCAGAGTGAAATACACCATTGCCCCCCCCCCAAAAAAACCCCACATGCACACCACCCCCCAAAGTACTGGCATTGGACATTTTTCAAATTATAGCTATTGACCCACCTCTCTATTTTGGCCTGTCGTTGAGATGCCATAGCAATAAGGCTAGGATAGGCCATGGAAGAGCCAGCAGCATTATTTTCAGCTGAGTTGTTCTTGGTTTTGGGCAACTCAAACTCTGCCACGTGATAGTGTTGGCATTGAATTAAGTAGTTTAAAAAGTGTTCTCGAGCCCACTGCAAATGATGGAGCCGCTCGCTGGGGTTGACTTGTTTCATGGTGAGCGCTCCCTGAAATGCTGGCAACATCAGGTACTTCAGGTCGGTGGATGCAATCTCTTCCAGATCTTCATTTTGGCTGGAAAGAGCAAAGAGGAGTCTGTGAAGCTGAGATGGGAGGGGGGGAGGGAGGCCTAGGTTGGGAGGGCAGCAAAGGGAGGAGGCACCGGGAACAGCGGCCGCTTTTCTTCAATGAAAGTGGCTGAACGTTCACACCCAATGCCTCTGCAAAGAGGGGTCAGCAGGGAGCAGAGTCGCGTGATATGGATTACTCGGAAGCAAGGGGGAGAATGTAAACAATGTACACGAGATCGTCGTGAGAGGTCGGCAAGAACGGTCCCCCAGCCAGGCTCAGTAGTTACCTAAGGTAACCACTGTTACCTTTTTTCTCGGTTGTCACCACCCTCCCCATACCTGAACAAGTCGAGCTGCGATAACATTTCTGAAGCCGTCTTAAGGAGGGCTAGACCCTTCGACACCTTCTCCTGGATCCTCTGGGAACCGCTGGGCTCAGCCGCCACTTCCACTTCATCCAGAAGCTGCTGGCTGGTTTCGAACAGCTCGGGGAGCCGCGGAGGCAGTAACTCGTCTTCCTCGGCTGCTGCCATCTTGGGGGAGGGAAGAACTCGGAAGACCTCACTTCCGGGCTCACTCCAAAGCAATCTGGTTCAAAAACTCGGCCAGAACCGCCGAAGCCGGAAGGGGCGCTGCCTTGGGCCCGCCGCCCATTGTTACCGAAACGCTGAACAACTTCGGGGAGTGGCCGGAGGTGGGCGCTGGCAACCGTTTCTGTAGAGTCTATGCGGCATAGACTTATTTGACCAGCCACCTATCACAAGCAGGACTTCTGCGTAAACCAGGCACTCGAGCAGAACCCTAGGCCCTGCTATGCGCTGGGAGGCTCCCGGGCGCAGAGGCCCGGCTGTGACAGGGCTGAATACAGAGCGAGGCCGCTGCGCGCCCGATGCCCCAGGCCTGCGGGGCGGGGGCGCCGGAGCGCGAAGTGCAAGTGCGCTGTCCACCCCGGCTTCCGTCGTCCCACAGCTCCCTTCACGCCACGCACACGCCATGCACGCACACGCACGCACACCCCCTACACACACAAAGCACGCGCACACACACACTTGCTTTCAAAAGTTACTTCCTCTGTGAAAACTTCCTTGACCCTCTCTCAGACCCCGCCAAGTCACAGAAAAATGTCATTGTCTGTGCATCTCTATCAAAGCACTTATGACAAAACCTTTGGTGATTTACAGGCACCTGTCTCCCTGACCCGGAAGAGTCTGATTAATTTTTGCACTCTTTTACTACTTACTAAGTGCTCAGTGTCATATGATAGAAAAACAAGCGATTGGTTTGGAAAGCAGCCAAGTTATGCAGAACTTGCGCTGGTCACATGGGGTTATTCAGCACTTGAATGTGGCTATTTTGAATTGAGATGTATTTTAAATGTGAAGCAGACACAAGATTTTGAAAACTTAATATGAAAAAACAAAATAATAATCTTTACATTGACTACATGGTTGAAATGTTAATATTTTGTATATATGGATTAAGTATCTAAAAGTAATTTCACATGTCTTTTCACTTTTTTTAATATGCCTACTAGAAAACTTAAAATTACTTATCAGGCTCACATTTGTGGCTCACATTTATACAGGGTGTCTCCCCAAAATGTAAACCCACTTTGAATGATTGTAAAGTCAGTATTTATTAACAATTTATTTTCAAAATGTAAAAGAACTATTTATCTATCTATTTATTTATTTATTTTTGTCGATGCCTGTGTCAAACTGATGACTATTCTGGTCCACGCACTGCTTGGAACAGGAAGCAGTGGAATTGCAAACATCAAGAATCATTTTGTTTGGTATTTGTGCACATTTTCGTTCAACGGCTGCCTTTAATTCACTGACTGTTGCCAGTTCTGTACTATAAACTATCTTTTTTTTTTTAAATATTATTATATTTTATTGTTAAATTTAATGGGGTGACATTGGTTGGTAACAATCAGACAGTTTCCCAATGTACAACTCCACATCACATCACCCATGCATCGTATCATGTGCCCAGCTCCCAGAATCAGGTCCCCCTCCAACCCCATATATCTGGTGCCCACTCCCCCC
>PVKE010038872.1:0-15259 GCA_004027555.1 Craseonycteris thonglongyai
TCCACCTCTGTGGAATGAAACCATGTCAAAAAACTGATCATTTACAACTATGGAGACTGCTCTGGTCTGCCTCTGTCTCTGTCTCTCTCTCTCTGTCAAAAACAATAAAATAAATCTAAGAAAAGGAGGAAGGAGGGAGGGAGGGAGGGAGGGAGGAAGGAAGGAAGGAAGGAAGGAAGGAAGGAAGGAAGGAAGGAAGAGGAATGTAAATAAATTTTGCCCACATTCTATTCAGTTACTGCTAGTGTTCTATGAGCAGAAATAGCTCATTGGCCTTATATACCTAGTCTTTGAAAGTTTGGGGTAATAACTTTGAGGATTATGCATTGGATCTCTGTATTTAATTGCCCAGGGCATAGATCAATATATTTGGTTTTGAGGCTGAATGATGGCAACCTGGTATACCGAAACTGAACACAACTGAAAATGATTCAGAGATATGAAAATGTTGGTGATGGGGAGGGGGGTAGAAGGGCCCACCCTACAGTCTAGCAGCCTCAAAGGAGGAAAGAGAGTGGTATTAACACAATAGGGATCCCCTGCAGATGTGGGCCTCTCTTTGGGGGTTCAGTTCATTGCATGGCGATAAGCATGTTTTGATGGAGAAGCTCGCTCATTCAGGTGAGCTTTTCAAACTAAAGTGACCCATCCTGACTACAGATTTAGATATCCTTGGCCTGGATAATTAAGCTTATATTTTGAGGTATATGTATCAGGTGCAAACTGAAAAAGGAAAACAAAATCCCAGAATTCTATCTGCAAGGGGTAAGAAGGAGTGTGATTTTGGCTCCTCTACTCCTGTTCTCAATTAAAAAGAAGTAGTAAGGTAAGAGCCAAAATGTTACCACCATTTTTGATGTCTGCTTCTGAGTCTAATCAGTTAAATTAGGAGATTTTAATGTGACTTTCAATATTTTTACAGTGTTATTTCAGGCTCTTTATCACATGGTGAACCTAGTCATGGATTGGCTGATAGAGTCATTAATTGCAGAGAAGTTCTGGAAGCTTTCAACCTCCTGGTGCTCCAGGTTAGCTCCTTCCCATACACTCTACAGACCCAACAGTCCCGAATCAGCTCCAGCAATGAGGTCCATTGGATACATCTGGACAGCCTGGTGAGTCTGTTCTACCCTCTGACACATAGTCATCTCCTCAGTTCCCCAGGACAGAATCTTGTAGTGAAATATGATCATGGCTATGTAAAATAGATCACAAGAGTTCAAAATCTAACTAACATAATACTTTATTTTCCAAAAGTTTCATATAAATATAATTATCCTAAGACACTGGAGAAGAGTGTCCTATATAAATTTGATTAGGTGATTCTTTTTTAGGTTATCATATATAATAGATACAAAATTATCCATCTTAGTTTCCTCCCCCCTAAAAGCTGATGCTATCTGACAATATCATTAATATCCTAAATTATCTTTGTGCCTTTAACTGATTAATTTCAAACTGAGATGTGGAAATTTTATTGTCCTCTTAGATGGCATCTTTGTCATGTGTTAGTCTTACTGATCTGCGTCTCAATGTTAATTAACCAATATTGCTCCTCTAGCAGCTGGATTTTTCCTTTAAACCAGTTCTCATGTATTTCTAGTTGAAACAGAGGATGATAGTGCTGTGACTTGACTCAGGAGTAACACTTAATGTGTTGAGAATAGACAGTGTGACATTGTATATACCCAGGTCTTCATATTTTTTTGGCTCCAATCCCTCATACCTGAAAAATATTTTCTATCACCCATAAACTGTATGCTAGATATACTATCAGAGAAAAGAAATAAGAATTTCATTTAAAAAATATTAACCATTAAGCAATGGATCCTTCATTTTAAAAATATTGAACATACTGGATATTTCTAAATAAACGTGTTTAAGTAGAAGATGCCATAAATGTCTTACATAAGAATGACTATTATTTTATGAACCCAGTGTATTTTATTCTGTTATGAAGTAGGTAAGTTTCCCTGACTCGGCTCTTCTCTTTGAGTATTGGTTTATTCTTTGCATTAAAGCAAACCCAGGTCACTGAATCACCTTGGCATCAACAGTTTCTCCCTTGTGAGAACTTCCTCAGCATGTTCACTGTCACATACAGGTTGCTTTGAGCTTTTACTTTGTTATTTTCTTGTCCATCCTAGTTCTGTCCATTAATTGGGTGGTCAAGTCCAGGGTGAGATAAGAGGCTACCACAGTTGCTTTGCCTCTTAAGTGTAGGGCACGCCTCTGGGCTACCAAAGGAGTTGCCCTGACACAGATAGATTGCCAATAGAACTGATGAAAGATAAAATGGTTTTTTAATCTAACAAATAGTTCTCCTATTAAATGTCTGTGGTTGGGGTGAAAAAGAGAACTATCCTAATTTACCTTGTTAGTTCAGTCTTGTCCCGACGGATCACACCAGTAATAAGAAGGATTCAGCTTCTGCATTTTATTTTCTCCTGGCATGAAGTAATAAGAGAAACAAGCTTAAAATAATTTTTCTTGAAAGTAATTTGTGTATTGTGTTTAATTTTTTGGGGTATCTTAATGGTGCTATGGCTATAATTTTTAAAGAGTCCTTATCTTAGGGCTATCTAGAGGTGTATTTATGGATTAAAGATATGATAGCCAAGATTATATTCAAAATAATTGAGGAAAGGGGAGTTATTATACTCTAATTAAAGTTTTATTTTAAAAGATTATTCCTATGAAATTGAGATGAACATAGAGATAGGTAAAAATATTTAATCTAATTTACAACAAAAACTTCACATATTTAGTGGAGAAGCTCCTAACAGTTAGCCTCCTTTAGTTATCCTAAAGCCAGTGTCCTAAAGAAGGAATAATTGAGAAAAGCAAAGAAACTCAACTCAAAAAATATGGAGCGGTTTTGACTTATGTTATAGTTCTAAGAACACACAGATAGCTGATGGTTTAGGGGACGAAGCAAGCGCACATCAAAGTCACTGTTATCCAAAGTAGAATAAGACATAGGTAGAAAGAACAGATTGGTGATTACTGGAGGCCAGGGGTTGGGGGTGGGCATAAGTGGGTGAGGCTGGTCAAAAGGTACAAACTTTCAGTTGTAAGATAAATGAGTCCTGGGGATGACATGTAATATAATATACGGTGACTATAGTTAACAATACTGTCTGATATATTTGAAAATTGCTAAGAGAGTAGATCTTAAAAGTTATCACCACAAGAAAAAAAAAATGTGTAGTGAAGGATGTTATTGTGGTGATCATTTCACAACATATACTTAGAGCAAATCACAATATATATACATATCAAATCATTACACATGAAACTAATATAAAAGTATAGCTCAATTATATCTCCATTTAAAAAAAAAACAAAAAACATCAAGTTGTATACTTTATATACTGTATGTACAATTTTTATTTGTCAAAAAAAACATAAAACAAAACCAAAATAGAATAAGACAATTAAAAAAAACCGAAATGCTCAAGAGTTGAAAGGAGGAAGAAGTTCCCTGCATCTGACAGGCAGCACGGGGAGAGAGCACTGAGGATGGGCTTTGGGACAGGGGAGGACTGGGCACACAGATGGAGCAGCCGCTCCTGGCAGCAGGCGGCTTGGGCAGAGCGCCAGAAGGAGGAACTGTCAGCATTTTTCAGAGGATATTTAGTGGGATGGAAAGAAACCTGGATATAAACCTATGGAGCCTTTGAGTGCCAGGCTGGCAAAGTTTAAACTTATTACACAGGCATCAATATTTTTTGTTTGTTTTTATCCAAAGGCATGGTATTATTCAAAATATCAGAATATATGTATTTCTTTAATTTTTAATATTAACTATGTAAAATGCACAGCTCAATGAATTTTCACAAACTGAACATAACCATGTAACCAACACCAAGATGAAAAAATGGAACATAATAACCACCCCACAAGCCAGGCACACTCTCAACCAAAGGGAGACATGCTTCTGGCCTCTTTACACCATAGATTTGGTTTGCCCGGTTTTGAATTTTATATAACTATAATCATGCAGTATACACTTTTTTTTTTTAAGATTTATCTTTATTGTTTTTGACAGAGAGAGAAAGAGAGATACAGAGACAGAGACAGAGAGAGAAGGGGGAGGGCCCAGAACAGTCTCCATAGTTGCACATCATTGGTTTTTCCACATAGTTTCATTCCATAGGTGGGCGGGGCTGCACAGGGCAGGAACTGGGCTGGGTCTCGCCCCAGTGAGAACCAAACTGGAGGCACTCCCCAGTTCAGCATATGGGTCCACACAGCCGGGGCCAGGATTCAATCCTCAGTCCCCAGGGCTGCAAAGTGAGTGCTTAACCCACTGAGTCATCCCGGCTTCCCCACTATACACTCTTCTATATCTGGCCTCTTTTTCTCAACATTGTTTGTGAAATTCTTCTGTACTTAGTATGAGTCATAAACATTCATTATTCTTGCTGTATATACATTGCACTGGGTGACTCCACCACAATTCATTTATTCATCCTCTTCATTTATTTCAAATAGTACTGCTGTAAACATGCTAGCAGATGCCTTTCAGTAGATATATGTATGCATTTATGTTGAGTATATACCTGGAAGTGAAATTGCTGGGTCATGGGGTATGAATGTGTTCAGTTTCAGGAGATAATGAAAAGCTGCATTTTAAGACAGGTCATTAACTATAGAGCAGGGGTCCCCAACCTTTTTTGGCACCAGGGACTGGTTTCGAAGAAGACAGTTTTTTCATGGACTGGGGGGTGGGGGTGGTTAGGGGATGATTCAAATGCATTACATTTATTGTGCACTTTATTTCTATTATTATCACATTGTAATATATAATGAAATAATTATATAACTCACCATAATGCAGAATCAGTGGGAGCCCTGAACTTGTTTTCCTGTAACTAGATTGTCCACTCTGAGACAAGTGCACAGTGCAGGAAAGAGGCGCAGATGAAAGTGGTAAATAAAATAGTAGGCGGGCCACAGCAGACTAAAATAACTGTCATCTTCTGACTTAAAGCTTTCCACCAGGTTCAGCTGTACAATTGAAATACATCAACTCATTTGCCACCATAAAGCCTGCTAACAGATGCAGCTTAATTGTACCTTGCTACTCACTGATTCAGTTTTGATATGAGTCTGCAAGCAATTGATTTATTATGGTCTCTGTGCAGTCGAACCTCTCTGCTAATGTTAATCTGTATTTGCAGCTACTCCCCAGTGTTAACATCACCGCCTCAGCTCCACCTCATATCATCAGGCATTAGATTCTCATAAGGAGCATACAACGTAGATCCCTTACGTGCAATATGGTTTGTGCTCCTGTGAGAATCTAATGCCACCACTGATCTGACAGGAGGCAGAGCTCAGGCAGTAATGCGAGCAGTGGGGAGTAGCTGTAAATACAGATAAAGCTTTGTTTGCTCACCAGGCACTCACCACCTGCTGTGCAGCCCAGTTCCCAATAGGCCATGGACCAATACTGGTCTGTAACCCGGGCGTTAGAGACCCCTGCTATAGAGGCTAAGTCAGCATAGTTAGAAATGGGGAAATCAGTCATCTGGCTTTTCCGATAATCCAGCTTAGAATTAACAAGTACCTGAATCAGAATAGTGGTCCCAACAATAATAAAAGCATGGAAGAAATAGTAACTTTCCTAGGATTTTTTTATTGGGTAGTAGGGAAAAGTCAAAGATATCATTGAGGTGATGCCTTTAGTTGGAAAGAAGTCAAGAGGAAAATTGATTGAGGGCAGATGAGATGGATTTTGAATGAGCCAACACTAAAGTGAGTGCCCCATTGCAAATGCAAAGTTGGAGTTTGAACTGGGGCTTTACAATGAGGATTTGGAATATTTTTTCAAAACAGCGATCACTGAAGCACTTATGTACATAAAGTCATGGAAGAAAACAATGAAGAAAACTGCCAAGAGGTCAGTGAGGACAAGGACTGACACGTAAAGGCACTGGACTTGGCCTAGGGAAACCTTGGTGACTTTCCAGGGAACAGTGTCCAGACAGCAGAGTGTTTGGCTGGAGGAAAAGCAGAGACAGCAGTGAAAGGACAGGGAGAATTGCTGTGTGGGGTCACTGAGCGGACAGGACTTTGGGGAGGGGGAGATTTTTATAAGAGAAGGAACATTTTTCCCAAAGACATAAGGATTCAATAAATCATATGATTTATGATTTGTGACCCTTGGGGCTGTATATTTCTTTAATTTTTAAATTTTTTAGTTATTAAATTTATTGGAGTGACACTGGTTAATAAAATTATATAGGTTTCAAGTGTACATTTCTATAATACATCATCTATATAGCATTGTGTATTGACCACCCAGAGCCAGTTCTCTTTCCATCACCATATAATTGGCCCCCTTTTCCCTCAACTACCTCCCCACCCCCACCCTCTGGTAACCACTGTCATTGTCCATGAGTTTTTGTTTCTTTGTCTTGTTTATTGTTTTCAGTCTTATATCCCATATATAACTGACTTATTTTGCTTAGCATGACTATATGTTTCTTTAGAGTAACATCATTTAGAGGTTCATGACTATATATATATATATATATATATATATATATATATATATATTAAATTTATTGTTTTGAGAGAAGAGAGAGAGAGAAGTAGGGAGGCTCCATAGTTGTACATCATTAGTTGTGACACGGTTTCATTCCACATAGGTGAACGTGGGGCCACGTGGGGCAGAAACCGAACAGGTGGCCTCCCATATGGGAGGCAAGAACCTTCGCTGCCAAGCCATTTTGGTGGTTACCAGTTGCACCACAGTTCAGCATACGGGGTTGCATGGGCCTGGGCCAGGAATCAAACTCTGAACCTCATGATTACGCGGCAAGAACTCAACCATTGAGCTATACTGGCATCCTCTTGTGACTCATATTTCAAAAGATGGCCCCATTAACTTCTATGACAACTTTTGTAATACTTACAATGTATAGTCACAGTTTAATGTAAACATAACAGATTGGTGAAACTATTCACTTCTGATTCTTAGTTTTAGTAGTTCTGGTTCTTCAATCCATACTAGTTCCAATTGATTAAAAGCCATTTATTTAATAACCTATCCTATAATTTTACTAAGAAAAGAGAAAGAGAAATAAAAAATGAGGACAGGTGGATATATCGTAACCAGCAAGTTAAAATACTGCATTAGGAAGAGGAGCAGGCTTGGAGTACGATTTTATATGTTCCCAAAGAAACAAGACAGAGGATGAAGAGGATGAAGATCAAGCTCGTATAAGATGAAACTTTTCCACTAACTCTGTGCCAGTTCCAGATAAGAAAGGAAACTCAGTGACTTTTTTTCATCTTATGTGACTTATTTCACACAATTATCCACAACACAACCACCAACTCAGAAGGACACAAGCAAACAAATAAACAATAGATGTTGTTCACTCTGTGCTCTAAGGCTCCGAGATTTATAAGAACATGTGCAGGTCTTTTTTTATAAGAACATAAATAAAGCATATTTATTTTCAAATAAGACCCTGTTCCAACAAGCAGGATTCCTGGTTTGGGTGGACTTCAACAAATTAAAAGCTGGGGTTGCCGGGATGGCTCAGCTGGTTGAGCACTCATCTTGCAGCCCTGGGATCTGAGGATCAAATCCTGGCCCCAGCCTATGCAGACCCATATGCTGAGCTGGGGTGTGACCCCTTTTGGTTCTCGCTGGGGCATGCTTCCCATGTGGGAGGTCCCTGGCCCAGTTCCTGCCCTGTGTGGCCCATACCCACCTATGGAACAAAACTATATCAAAAACTAATGATGTACAACTATGGAGACTGCTCTGGGCCCTCCCTCTTCTCTCTGTCTCTCTCACTGTCAAAAACAATAAAAATAAATCTTTAAAAAACTTAAAAGCTGCCAATTAACTAGTCCTTTATTTTTATCTTATGGACCTTATAAATCACACAATTGCTCATCTCTTTGGATGGGTTATTAAATAGCTCAGAAGCAAATTTGTAGCTCATTTCTAACAAAACATGCAGATATGTAGGTCTATGTATTTTTGAGAGAACTAACTTTATTCCTGGCCCAATCTTATTTCTCTTATCCTTGCTTTTTCTTCCTCATATTGACTAATTTATTTTTATCTGCTACATTTTAAGTTGCTGTATTATCTTTATGAAATGAGTTGGGGAGTTCTTAAAGAAGAATGTCAACACATAATAACAGATAAAAGAGATTAAAATGCACAGGCAACATGACAGGAAAAATAAATGATTATAAAAAAGTTACTACAAAAAAGTAAAGAAAACTACAGAAAAAACAAAAACAAAAAAACAGCTACATGAACTCAGAAAGCTTATTGAATATTCTGGGGCTGCTTAGTTTGAGGACCAGTGACTTCTCAGACATCTCAGGATCCTCTGAGGGAATCCGTGTGTCACATTCCAAAATAGTTGTTCATTTTCATAGTGATGATTGAGTCATCAAGAAGGGGGGTAAATTGTTTAAGAAAGTGGAAAAGTATATATTCTACTTTTAAAATAAATTTTGTAAAAGAATAAATTTATGAATTATCATTAAATATCAGAAAAGATTTCTGTAATAGAGAAGCTTTTTAGTTTGTTGATCTCCAGAGAGTTCTATAGGTAGCATATGTAAACATAGAGAGAGTTGCTTTGAGAGGGGAAACAATCTGACTTTATGACAATATCAGCCTAAAAAATGCTATTCCTCTGAAAATGTTGGAACAAAAGAAAGAGAAAACAAACCACTTATATAGTTACCATCTGCCCTAAGAAAGCATGTTGGCATTCTACTAATAACATACTAAATTTATCTAAACTGAAGTCAATTTCAGATATGCCTCAGAGATCAGAGTTAGTATCAGGTTATATAATAAAACTTTTTTTTCACCTTTATTGACAAATAAAATTGTAAGGCATTTAAGTGTGCATTGGGATGATTTGATATATGTGTATACCATGAAAGGATTCCTCCCATCTAGTAATTAACACATCCATCACTATATATACATATTTTGTTAAAAAATATTCAACTTCTTTCTTAGCAAATGTCAATTGTATAATACAGTGTTAGCAACTATATTCACCATGTGAAACTTTAGATCCTTAGACCTTGTTCAGTTTATAGCTGAAAGATGGAACCCATTTACCAGCTTCTCCCTATTTCCCCCAGCCCAGCCCCTGGCAACCACTATTCTACTCTGTTTCTATGAGTTGGGGTTTTGTTTTTTTGATTTTTTGGTTCTTCCGTGAACTTATTTCACTTAGTATAATGTCATCAAGACCCATCCATGTTGTTATAAATGGCAGGATGTCCTTCTTTTTGTGGCTGAACAATATTTGCATATATACATGCATACATATATATGTGTGTGTACACACACACATACATCTTCATTCATTCATCCATTAACAGATACTTAGGTTGTTTCCACATCTTGACTATTGTGAATAATGCAGTGAAGGGTAAAGTTGGGAATTCAGATATATTTCCTTTGAATAAATACCCAGAGGTGGAATTGCCAGATCATATGGTTGTATTTTTAATTTCTTGAGGAACCTCCATACAGTTTTCCATAGTGACTGCACCAATTTACATTCCCACTAACACTACACAAGGGTTGCCTTTTTTCCACATCCTCACCAACATTTATCTCTTGCCTTTTTGATGACAGCCATTCCAACAAGTGTGACGTGATATCTCACTGTGGTTTTGATTTGCATTTCTCTGATGATTAGTGATGTTGAGCATCTTTTCATGTACCTGTTAGACTTCTGTATGTCTTCTTTAGAAAAGTTTCATTTCCTCTGCCCGTTTCTTAATTGGATTGTTTGTTTTCTTGCTATTGAGTTGTATGAGTTCTTCATATATTTTGGGTATTAACCTTTATCAGATAATAGGACTTAAAATATGTTCTCCCATTACATAGATTGCTTTTCCATTTTGTTAATGGTTTCCTTTGCTGTGAAGAAGCTCTTTAGTTTGCGGTAGTCACAGTTGTTTTAACCTTCCAGGAAATAACCGATTGCAGAGGTATTTCTCCCCCTAGAAAACAAAATGCATTGTATCCTGTCCTCACTGTGTTTTGCTCTGTATTTTGAATCAGGAGGACATGAGCTGCGAGGAGAAGCTGTACTTCGGCTTGAATGAGTACAGTAAGTCCCTACAGTGGGGGATCACAAGCCCACTTCTGAGATGTGACGAGACTTTTGAAAAAATGGTGAACACGCTGTTGGAAAGGTAAATAAAAACCTTCAACCTTCTCCTTAGCTGTATATCTAGAATAGCCAAAAGTCATTTGTGTCAGCATCACAGGAAGTTTGATGAAGCCCTGGCTGTGCAGAATAAAAATAGCCTTTCCTAAGATGACCTTTTTTGCATATGAGTTTTCTGTGATCATCTAAGACCAACAAAAACACTAGTAACCAAAAGTAGGACCTAGAACCACTTTCCATGCCCTGAATTGTCACCCAAGCATGCTTCATTGCTACCACCCAGAGATTACACAGGCAGAGAGGGATTTGCTTATTAAACCATTCCTCTGAGGTATGGGCTCCCCCAACACGCACCTCCCACTTTTATATTTTCCCCTTTTTCTCCTATGTCCGCCACAGGCAAGTACCCTTAAATGGCCTGGCAAAAACTAAACTTTACTATAATAAATTTGGAGTGTAGACTGGAGAAAAGTAAGGAAGAATGAGATTATTTGAGTTCAGTTCCTAGTGTCCTTTCTCCAATCCCCAGTTGTGGGAGTTAAGGATCATGACTCCTCTGCCTTCTTTTTATCCCCCAGTTCCAGGTCAAACTCTGGAAGAATAAAGGGTTTTCCTGTAGTCCCCTCTCTGATCTTGAATTATGGACTCAAAGAATAGGGAGAAGCACTAAAACTGCCTAAGCTGTTAGAGGTCCCTCCGGCCCTCCACAATAGCATTCTGTCCAATGATGGGGGCATGTGGGCTCTATATTTGATGAGGCACATTCTAAGTTTTAGTAGCTCTAGTTCTTAAAACTGGCTCCAATTGGTCACAATCCATCTATGTAACAACCTGCTCTATAACTTTGCTAAGAAAAAAGAAAGAAATAAAAAGGGCAGGTGGATGCCTCCTATCCGGCAAATTGCATGCTAGCTACCTCAGGAGTAGGATTTATATTTTTGCAGCTGTTGGATTTGAGAAGACTTAACTGACACTGTGATATTAATCCTTTCATAGCACATGTGAGCTTTGATTTCCAAAATCAGCCCATGAGTCTCCCCTTTAAGTGTTTCCCACCCACCTATTCCATCCACCAGCTTGGAATGTATCTTTCCTTCAGTAACATCATTCAGAATTTCATCACTGGTATTTTAGCGGATGATCCCATCAACTTCTATTACAGCTTTGGTAATACAAAACTACATTTACAGTTTAGTGCAAACAACAGATTGATTCTTTCAGAATGTGAAGTCTAAATGCCTCTATATCAAAGTTACCATTTGTTGTAACTTTGGCTTTCCGATGTGACCCAGCAAAACACACACACACACACACACACACACACACACAGAGCTTTAAACATGGATCATCTGTGCTTCCTTCCTCCAACCCAGTCACTCCAGGCTAATAATAGCTATGATGTATTGAACACTTGAAGGGACTGGCCCAGAATTGATTGAACTGAAGGATTCCTTCACTTTTCCCCAATCTACCAAATCCTTGCCATGTAGGAAGATATTGCCAGAGACCTGAGTGAAATCTAGACCCAGCTCTGTCTCTGACTGGTTGGATGATCTTGGGCAAGTAACTGAATTTCTTTCAGCCCCTTAACTCATTCTGCTTCTATGTGAAGGTGAGGTGGCCAGCACCCAGGGACTCTGCGATCTTTTCTAACTCTAAAGTACTTCAAAACCACACAATTCATTTGATGACCCCAGTTGGTATTTGACACTGGGCTTTTCTGTCAAGGCCAGTGAACCACTTGTTTTACTTTAAATAGAATGATAAAGTGGAACAAAGGTGAAATCCTTCATTGGCCTAGCCAGCTGCTAGGCAACTGCATGTGCTATCAGCTTGCAATCAGAAAGAAAGTTCAGGTCTCACCCTCATTTTGCCAGTGCTTACTTTCTTGACCAGCACCTCTTTATGCCTGCAAGTGGGTCCTCTTTGCCCATTTATACCCATTTTATCAGCAGGCCTGGCTTTCCGAGAAATAGCACATAAATGAGAGGCTTATTTTCTGCCTGCCCTGTAATTGTCCAGGCGGGGGACAGGGTGGGGGTGGGGGTATAACTATGGGCATTTGAATGAAGCCAGGACACACCACTCCTTGCCAGGCTCTCTTTACTGATCAGGACTCAGGTGCTAGGAGGCCGCACCACTAGGGGGTGCTATTTCTCCAGCTCCCAAGTTCTCTGCAGCACTAAGGCACATTTCATGGGGAGAGTTAGTGCCGTGGGGCTTATCTCAAATTAGTAATAATAATTACTATTTTTATGTCTGATACTGTGTGGACATGATATTAAAGTCTCGGTTTCCTTTCTGTAATCGTAAGTATCAGAGAAATAAACTGACAACGCCACCATTCTAACCCAATGCCAGCAGCAAAAGCTTAGGATCCCAGGATGAGCCATTATGACAATTAACCTGACTAGGCGAGTGCTTCTCGAAATTTAATGTGCACACAAATCATCTGGGAATCTTGTCAAGACACGGATTCTGCTGTGGGATGTCTACGGTGGGGACATTGGGCATTTCTGACCATCCCAGGTGGCTTTGCTGCTAGACGATGCTGCTGGTCCACAGACCACACTTGGAGAAGCCGGGGTCGCTAGACCAGCCCTGAACCTCTTCAACTTGCTTGCCTATCCTAACAGGTTCCGACTCACAGGCGTTGGAAGCTCAACTTTTCCCTTCTAGTGATGTGAGCTCCAAAGTCGTTCTAGAGCCCAAGCCCACCGGTGATCACTAAGCCCTTCCCACCATGCTTGGCCTGCATCCCAGGCACCCAGCCCTCCCTGCCCCTGCCCGTCCTGCGGCCCGAGTGCTCGCTCCTGTGTTAGCTCCCTGTGTTCCGTTGAAGGTACCCCAGGCTGCACAGCATGGTCGTCCGCTGCTACCTCCTCATCCAGCAGTACTCGGAGGCCCTGATGGCTCTCACCACCATGGCGTCCCTCCGAGACCACAGCACACCAGAGACGCTCAGCATTATGGATGACCTCATCAGCTCCCCCGGAAAAAACAAAAGTGGGCGGGGCCACATGCTCATTATCAGGGTGCCCTCCGTGCAGCTGGCGATGTTAGCCAAGGAACGGCTGCAGGAGGTGCGCGACAAGCTGGGGCTGCAATACCGCTTCGAGATCATCCTTGGGAACCCTGCCTCAGAAGTCAATGTTGCAACTCACTTTGTGGCGCGATTAAAGGTCAGCAATGGGCAGACGTTTCTCCTTCCAAATACCTTTTGTTTCTTTTTTCCAGGAATCTCAGACAGGTGGCTCAGAGGCCTGAGTTGAACACGGTTTTGCACACGTGTCAACCTGCTGATCTTCATAGCAATGTTAATGCTAAACTAAGGGACATGTTCGCTGTCCTCACTAGAACCAGCTTAAGATCCTGCCAAGCCCCACTTTTGAGCACATGCGGGCAGTTGGTCTTCCAACTGCAGGTGCAAAAATTAGATGACCCAGTTGACCCCATGTTTATTGACCTTGTTTGAGATGCATCTAGCCCACAGCCATCTGTTTGTTTTCTCAGTAAAAAAACAAAACAAAACTCTCAGTACCATGAGTTCACTAATTCTTTTCTGTCCATCTAGCCTATCAGCGCATGTCTAGAATTGGTACAGTATTCTGTTTTATCTTCAGTACTCATGTAGAACTACCCCATGTCCTCTTGCATGTGGATTTTTCAGCACTTGGTTGTTTTTTTCTGAATTGCTTTGACCCTCACAAGGCTTGGTCCACACTGAGACTATGCAAGCCTCCTGTACATGGGCATAGTCATGAGCAAGCCCACTGCCCCTCTGCACAGCCAGGGGTGACTGCTTGTCCTAAACCCCTCCTGTTAGGCATGGGGACGGGGGAGAATTTCTAAATCAACTAACTCAACTCCTTATCCTATGCCCTGCATAGGTTTTCCCAGGAACTTTCATAATCTAGTGTGTCCAAGCCATGAAGAAGCATTTCGTAAAATACCTGTATGCATATCAGTACAGCACTGAGTTAGACCAGCATGGTATCTGCACCCTGCACACTAAATACTAAACTAAATTGTGTTAAGAAAAATCTAGCTTGGCACACATTTTATGAAAAGAATCAAGTAGCTTGAGGGATTTACATTTTCACCCTGGGCTGCAGTTTCTCATCTGCAAAATGAGAGAGACTATAGGATCTCTAAGGGCTCTAATTTTGGAATTATTATTTAGTGTGCTTAAAGTATTTTGCAAATATAAACGTTTTCATTGTATTCTATTAACCAATTTAAACTGAGTATTCCAAAATACAAAATCCCACATATTTATATTAGCTTGAAAAGCCATAGGAGCAAATAAATCTAAAAATAGAGGCTCCTATATTTAGTGGAAGTTGTAATATGTATATTTCATACATAGATATGATGTTCATCATTTTAAATTATAGTCACGGACCACATTGCAGCAGAATTCCTAGGATGGCTAACAAGTAAGAGTCCTGAAACTCTTCTTACAGTATAACTCCTTGAGACATAGGTCTGGAGACAATTTGAATTAGGCCAAGAATCTAAAAAGACAAATCATTAGCACTGCTCTGTGAAGTCTTCCACACTTGTTGCAGGAAGATGGTGTTTTTTCTTTTTAGCAGTTTTAAATTTATATATTTTTTTACTTCTATTTTTTATTAATTGTAACATGTATTGGGATGACATTGGTTGGTAAAAATTACATAGGTTCCAGGTGTACAATTCTACATTACATTGTCTATGTATTGCATTATGTGCTCACCACCTAGAATCAGCTCTCTTTCCATCACCATATATTTGATGCCCCCTCCCTACTCCCCAATCCCCTTCCCCCCTTATCCTCAGGTAACCACTAAACTAAAGGTGGTTTTATTTATTTTATTTTATTTTTTTTTATAATTTATTGTTAAATTTGATGAGGTTACATTGGTTGGTAACAATTAGACAGTTTACAGATGTACAAGTCCATCTCACATCATTCATGCATCGTATTATGTGCCCATCACTCAGTATCAGTTCCCCTTCCATCACCTTATATCTAGTGCCCACTCCCACCTCCCCCCACAACTGTCCCCCCGCTCCTCCCCCCTATCCTG
>PVKE010038873.1:0-15227 GCA_004027555.1 Craseonycteris thonglongyai
TGAAACTATGTGGAAAAACCAATGATGTGCAACTATGGAGACTGTTCTGGGCCCTCCCCCTTCTCTCTGTCTCAGGCTCTGTATCTCTCTCTCTCTCTCTGTCAAAAACAATAAAAAATACATCTTTAAAAAAAATAAAAATAAAAAAATAAAGAAAAATAAAAAAGACAGGCCATAGGCCAGGAGAAAATAACTGCAAAACACGTACCTAATAAAGGACTTGTATACAAAATATGTTAAAAAATTAATTATTTTTTAATTGCAAAATAGACAAAAGATCTGAACGGACACATCACCAAAGAAGAGATATAGACAAAAAGTAACTATGTAAAATGATGCTCAAAATTATCTCATTAGAGAATTGCACACTAAAAAACTGGATATTAATATATTCATATACCTATTACAATGGCTTAAAATGCAAAACTCTGACACCACCAAATGGTAGCAAGATTGTGGAGCAACAGAATTTAATCATTGCTGGTGGCGTCAAATAATGGTATAGCCACTTTAGAAGTCAGTCTGTCAGTTTCTAACAAAGCTAAATATAGTCTTTTCTAATAATCCAGCAATCTCGCTTCCATTTACCCAAATGACTTGAACGCATATGTCCACACAAAAACCTACATATAAATATTTATAGCAATGTAACTCATATTTGCCAAAAGAAGTAATCAAGATATATATACTTCAATAGGTAAATGGAGATAAACTATGGAACATCCATACAATGGAGATGGAGTATTATACACTGATAAAAAGAAATGATCTATGAAGCTGTGAAAACAAATGGAGGAATTTTATATGCATGTTGTAAAGTGAAAGAAACAAGTCTGAAAAGCCACACAGTGCCTCCAACTACATGACAATCTTGAAAAGGCAAAGTTATTGAGAAAGCAAAAAGACCAGTGATTTTCAGGAGATAAGAGAAACAGAGGAAAAGATGGAGCACAGGGCTGTTTTTATTATTAATTGTTAAAAATATTGGGGTGAGATTGGTTAGTAAAAATTATGTAAGTTCCTAGTGTACAAGTCTAGATTACATCATCCATGTATTGCATTATGTGCTCACCACTCAGAATAAGTTCTATTTCCATTATTGTATATTTGATACCCTCTCTCTCCTCCCCAGTCCCTTCCCCCTTTACCCTTCAGGTAACCACTAAACTATTGACTGTGTCCATGAGTTTTGGTTCTTTGTTACTTTCAGTTTTAAGGGTATATTCTACATGTAAGTGAAGTCATATGGTTATTGATTTTTTAAATCTGACTTATCTTGTTTAACATGAAGATCTCAAAGTCCATCCATATTGTCCCAAATGGCAGTATTTCATATTTCCTTATTGGGGAATAATATTCCATTGTGTAAATGTACCACAACTTCTTTATTCAGTCATCTATCAAAAGACATTTTTGTTTTCTCCATGACTTGGGCATTGTGAACAGTAATGCAGTGAACATTGGGGTATGTATATCTTTGTGGACTAAGGTTTTCAAGTTTTAGGGTAGATATCCAGAAGAGGGATTGCTGCATGACATGGTTAATTTAGTCTTAATCTTTTGAGGAACCTCTATACTGTCCTCAATAACAGTTGTACCACTTTAGATTCCCACCAGCAGTGTACGAGGGATCCTTTTTCTCCACAACCTCTTCAAAATTTGTTATTCCTTCTCCTTGATCTTAGCCATTCTAACAGGTGGTATTTTGTTGTGATTTTAATTTGCATTTCCCTAATAACTAGTGAAAGTTGAACATTTTTTCATATATCTGTTGGCCATTTATATGTCTTCATGAGAGAAGACATATAAATGTTTTCTGCTCATCTATGTCCAGGTCTTCTACCCATTTTTCAAATGTATCTTTTTATTTTTCATTATTGAGTTCTTTATACATTTTAGATATTAGCCCCTTATCAGAGGCATTGTTTGCAAGTATTTTCTCCCATTTGGTTAGTTGTCTCTTTACTTTGTTGGTGGTTTCCTTTACTGTGCAGAAGTTTATTAATTTGATATAGTCCCATTCCTTTATTCTTGCTTTTACTTCCCTTGCACAGGGCTTTTTTAAGGCAGTAAAACTATTCTGTACGATACTATAATGGTGAATACAGGACACCATGAATTTGTAAAAACCCATAGAACTGTGCAACACAAAGTACGATATAAACTATGGACTTTCATTGATAAGAATGCATCAATATTGGTTCACCAGTTATAACAAATGTACCACACATACAAGATGTTAATAATGGCAGAAACTCTTTAGGTGTAGGGGAAGAGTATATGGTCACACTCTGTATTTCAGCACAAATTTCCTGTCTCCTAAACCTGCTCTAAGAAAAAAAATCTTTTTCTTTTTTTCTTTTAAGTCAAGGAGAGTGGTCTGGCTATAGTGTATAACAGACAAAACAAAGACTACTATTAGGCGAGACCATATTAAATTGTCAATATTTAAATATCATTGACCTACAAAATTTCTAATTTTATATGGTTCAACTTAACTTGTAGATAAGGTCTAAGACTGAGGATTGTTGGAAGAAAGAATGGGAGAAAAATATGTTATTTATGTCAGGTAACAGCACTCAGTCCTGACATACACTCCTCACAAAATGAAAATCCATGAGTTCTCTCACGTCATGACTATAGTGTTTTATCTGAAAATCATTAATACTGGATTATTTAAGGTTTCCTTCTCCTTGCAAAATCAATGTTTCTTCAAAGACACTCTTTACCCTTCTTTTCCTTTCCTTTCTTTTCCTTTCTTTCTTTTTCTTTTTTCTTTTTTTAATTTTCTTTCTTTCTAGTTTTTGGGTTTTTTCCCAAACCTTTCTCATATCAAAGACATTGGACTCAAATGTCATTGATCTTTGCTGCCTATTCATATTTTTGCCCCACTCTTTAGAACACTGAAAGTTGATTAGGTCTCCTGGCATAGCTGGGGCTTGTGTAAGTTGCTTTTGTTTTTGCTTTTTCTTTAGAATAAAATTGTTATGCAGAAAAGAATCTTCCATTCTCCTGCCTAAAAAGTTAGATTCCTGAAACTGAAAGTAACAAAGAAACAAGACTCATGGACACAGTCAATAGTTTAACGGTTACCTGAGGATAAGGAAGGGAGGTGGGGAAGAAGGGAGGGGCTTCAAATATATGGTGATGGACAGAGAACTGACTCTGGGTGGTGAGCACATAATGCAATGTATAGATAGTGTAACGTAGAATTGTACACCTGGAACCTATGTAATTGTTACCAACCCATGTCACCTCAATAAATTTAACAATTAAAAAAAATCAGACTCCTGGATGCCAACCTTCTAGAAATAAGCTGGAGAAGAAGGCCAGTAGTCTCAAGCATCAGCGAATATTTATTCACTAATTCCACCTCCCCTTTTTTGTAGATGACTCCTCCCCTTTCAATTTTGATGCTAAATTTATTGGTTGGCAAATAATATTTTATTTCCTGGATGATTTTTAAATTATGATATTAAATACTTGTTTCAGTTAGTTAAGGACCTTTTTTCCCCATTAGATGAAATATGTCATAGTGGTAAATGCATTACACTGTGTTTTATAAATTGGTATTTACATTTTCTCTAATATTTACATGACCAATTTTCCAAATAGAAATTTTTATTTTCCCTTAAATTACATACATAATATTTTAATATACTTTCTAAAATAAATCCAGAAGCAAGAGGAGAAATGAAAGTACATTCACCGGATCTTAAGGTTCCTAGTCTTTTCCATCCACCTTTGCATATAGAGTGAGAGAGAAATCTGTGGATGGCTCAGCTTCTTCAAAAGTATTAGTGACAAATTCAGGATTACAAAGAGATCTTTTGAATATATTATAACATGTATATTACATATAAAGAAAATAATTTGGTATATGCTCTGAAATAATTTTTACTAAACTACTACTTTTTAAATTATATACTTCTATTTTTTGTTCTCCAATTTAGATGTGAACAGCTAGAGATTAATCTATGCACGCATCCTTCACAGTACCAAGCTTAATTCTGTGTGCTATATTTGTTTGATGAAAAAATAAAATGAGACAGCATATTAAATAATTGAATTAGGTAATGTTTCAGTATCCTTCAATACCAAATTTTATAATCTAAAAGCAATCTTTATATGATATGTATGTAACCATTAGTTGTTCAAGTTAGTTTCTATTACTTCTGGGTTTTGCTCGCAACCTTGATTCAAATATTAGAAAATAATTTGAGCAAATATTCATTTAGAAAATTTTCTTTAACTAACACCTAAAAGCTATTTTAGCCAAAATATTGAAATTAAGCACTTTGAAAATCAGTTTATCTGCTATTTGCACCAAGTAGATTATATAAATAGAATTAGAATTATAAATATTTATCAAAGATCTTAAATATAATTAATTTTAATTAAGACAAGTTCACATTAAGAAAATAAATGTATTAAATAGAAAAATTCTAGATTTCTAATTAAATAAAAGTTCAAAGTTCCATATAAACAACAATGATACCAACCAAGGTTTTTAATAAGACAACATAATGTCATATTTATATCTAATTGATGTCAGATTATTTTTAAATGGAGGTCACATGTCTCTGATTTTTCTGCAGTCAATTAAAATTACTGAATATACAGAAATTAAGGTAGTAATATTCTTATAGAATAGTAAAGAAAATAAGAATTTAATGTTATAGGATAAACTGACATCACATTTACTAATTCAATGAATAATCATTAACTTTATTATGCACTAGAAAATGTAATCTAAGATCTTTCACTCTGGATTAAGATTAGAAACATATGTCTATATATTATTCTCAGGAATTGATAAAAAATAAATCATTAATGTTATTAATTCATCTATTTCTATAGAAATAAAACATAGCTTTAAAGCTTGGCTGCTTATTTGTGCAGCTATGAGCACTATATTCTCAGATAAGCTAAATGAATAGTTTTTACATGCACCTGACTATGCTCTCTGATGTTGGTTTTACTTTCCTAGTCAACCTTTTGGCCACAAAGGAAATGATACAAGATTGGTAGCAAAGCATCTGAGGATTTTTTTTTAAAGATTTATTTTATGGTTCTTGACAGAGACAGAGTGAAGGGGTAGGGCCCAGAGCAGTCTCCATAGTTGCACATCATCAGTTTTCAACATGGTTTTGTTTCACACAGGTGTGTGTGGGTGGGGGAGGACAACAAAGGACGAGAACTGGGCTGGGAACCTCCCACATGGGAGGCATGCCCCTGAGGATTCTAAAAAATGACATGAAACTCTTGTATTCATAAAAAAGCTATTCCCATTTTCCTTTCTATCATCAAGAAACTGACAAATATTTTTATCAAACATAAAGCAATATGTATCACACATAGAAAAAAGTGTTATTTAAAATGGTCATTTATATATATAAAAGAACACAGGATATTTATTTCTTTCCTCCTTTCTCTCAAGTGTAAATACTTATTACAAAAGGAAAATGTTTCAATAATTGATGGTGGTTGCAATACTTGCTATTTTACATACAAAAATAATTAGTAATCCTCAGAGAAGTAAATAGTTTATATGAATATTAAATGGTGTATTTGCTAGAAACATTTAAGAAAATTTTTATCTTTTTGGAACAAAAAATTAAAATACATAATAATAATACAAAGCACAATAAAAGACATTAAATGATAGTATAATTTAATTGTAGCAATGTTTGGCACACTAGCATTCATAATTTTAAACAAAAATAAACTTTAAGAACTATGTTTAGTTTTTAATCATTTAATTCCATTTAAGACACAAGTTACTCAAAAGGAAGTCTTCCTTGAGAAGTCTTCAGTTTTCATGAAAGTAAGTTTAAAAAAAATTTCAGATTGTCAACTTTGGTACCTTAAAATTACACCAGGAGAGAAAAAAAAGGGGGGGATTTATTTTCTGGATGGTGGGCCCCTTGTAGGACAGGCTTCTCCTACTGGGTGAATGTTCTAGGAGCGCACCTGCATCAGCATACCACCTGGCATTGGTATGAGAGGCAGCAATCAGCTTCAGTAAATTTTCTTAAAGACTCAATGCATTTGCCATTTCTTGATCAGTGATTTACATGAAAAACGTGCAACATAACAATGCACCTAACCACACTGCACTGAGTATTCAGCAGTTTTTGATGAAAAATGGCATGACCCTTGTGCCTCACCTTCCCTAGTCACCTGATGTTGCCCTAAGTGACTTCTTTGTTTGTTTGTTTCCTCTGATGAAAAAAGTCCTTAAAGAAAAATGTTTAACCAAAGGGGAGGAGTTGGTACAAAAAGGCAGAAGCACTAAAAGGCATCAAAATCAACAAGTTCAAAAACTGTTTTGAGCAGTGAAAAAGCATCTCAGTGGGTATATTTCATCAAACAGAGAGTACTTTGAAGGCGACTGATGTTTAAACATGTAAGAATAAAGACACATTTTTTAAATAAATAAATTCCACGTTTTTGGTCCCTCCTTGTGTCTTCTCTGTCCATAATTTGATTTATTTTGCATAAAATAATACCCACAAGAAATTTTTATATATTTTGTCCTATAATTGGAAATACTTTCTCTAAAATCCTAACATATTAGTGTTTGGAGGGGTTTAAAACTAATTTTATACTTCAAAGATATTTAAATCAATAAAGCAAGTCACTGAAGCAATAGCACATTTTCAAGGCCAGGACTTTCAAAATAAAGTTTCTAACATTGAGAAATACAAAATTAACACTTTACTTTTAAAGATTAATTTTTATTGTTTTTTGACACAGAGAGAGACAGAAAGAAGGGGGAGGGCCCAGAGCAGTCTCCATAGTTGACAGCACTAGTCCTCCATATAGTTTCACTCCACAGGTGGGTGCGGGGCTGCACAGGGCAGGAACTGGGCCGGGGGCCTCCTGCATAGGCCCCAGCAAGAACTGGACTTGGGGCACACCCCAGCTCAGTACATGTGTCCACCTGGGCCGGGCCCAGGACTCAATCCTCAGGCCCTGGGGCTGCAAAGCAAGCATTCAACCTGCTGAGCCATCCCAGCTTCCCCAACACTTTACTTTTATAAGGTGAATATAAAATTCACCTTATAAAAGTAAATTCACCTTATAAAGTAATTTCTTTCCCAGTAAATTAGAGTAATTGATTTTTTTACATTTTACTGATAATAGCTATTCAGAATTTTAGATTCATGATAATTAGGTTTGAGCTACCACATCAGAGTCAGTTATGAAAAAATTAATGTTTTCAGTACAAAAAATAAACTATTTTATAAAATTTTAAGACCACTGATACAGATCAAAGTAAGAAGGTGGACTATTCTGATGTTCAGGGAAAAAAAATATGAGCCTATTTGGACAAGTTAATAGGTAGTCCTACTTAATAGTGAAATCAAAGACCATTTATGATGTATAATGATTATACAAACTGTTATGAATGGTCTTCTTCAAAGTCTAACATTTTTAACCACTGTTGTGAAATCTATCATTTAATATCTCTCTCCATGAAATACCTGGTGAGCAGAGAATTCACTCTGAAGAAAAAGAGAGTTTAGGGTACCCTCGCTTGTTTAAGCTACCCTATTGGCATTAGTTTATACGTGTGGCTACTAATTTATATGATCCCATTAATATTGCTTCATTCCAACTTCTTCTAGAGCCAAGAAACAAAGATGCTAAAGAAAAAGATTGAATCAAAAAATATAACTTAGGACTCTGAAAAACTGTGCATGAAAGGATATACTCTTTTGTATTCATACCCCCTCTTCTACAACAGTAGAACAATTGAACATAAAAACAAATAGATGAGTATCTTTTGCCTCAGGAATAACTAGGTCATCATTATTGTCAGAATCACTGAAGATGAAACATTACTGCACAAAGTGAAGTGACAATATCCAGTCAGAATGTAATTACTGCAGTAAAGACTAAGGGAAAGAGACACTGAACCTTGAGAGGCATCATCCTTGGAATTAGGTGGTATCAAGAGTAAGAGAGGGCCAGAAGGTGTATGCTTCGGCATTTGTCAGTAAATATTTTTGATGACCAATGAGAACAACAGACTCATTGCTACCTTCTTTGGAGAATAAAATAGTTGATATTTCTAATAATTTTACTTTGGGGAATCTAAAGCAAGGGTTGTTTTCCTTAATACCTTTATTATTACTGATTCTTCTCTAACAATTATTCTAATCCACAAACCTCAACTTATAAACAAGATGTTATGGCCAGGTAAACAAAATTTATATTTTAGAAGAATGTGAAAAATGAAATGAGTTATTCTGATAACCACAGATAAGAATTTGGTAACATTATAAAATATCATTTCTTTGGCAATAAACATGGTTATTTATCAAGAAGTTAAAGTTGAAAAAACCTTTGAACAAATAATAAAATTTTAAATTGCAATCAGAACAACAGTGTAGAAAAACATATTTTTCTTTTAGGTATGATTTTTCCTACCTTCATAGCCCAAATTAAAATTATGTCTTAGACAAGAGCACTTTTTAGTAATAAAAATAGTAATAGCTTAGATAAATTTTTAGCATATTGAAATACATAAAAATGAATATATTTTAGCATAATCCATTAAAATAACACTATTTCAAGTTAAAAATAGGTTAAATAGATATAAACCTGGTTTCTTTTCACTCTTCCTATATTTGATATTACATTCAAATTATGACTTAACGCCATTGCAAAAATCATATATTTCACCCATTTTTTAAACCCTAGCACTCCATTGCCTAAGTAAACTATGTGTAACTATCTCAGTTTAAAAAATATTTTTGATGGGTAATTCCATAAAAAAATTCTGTGTTAAATCAAGTATACACATATAAGTCAAGTAATGGTTTAGTACCTAAAGAGGTTTCTAGTTATGGCAATTCCCATAAGCAGAGTTTGTTTGTTTATTTGTTTGTTTATTTGTTTGTTTACTTGACAGTACTGCCTCATTTAGGGTAGAAATTGTAAGTCTTTGCTCTTTTTCTGAATTATTGGTATAGTTAAAGTAGTCTTATGGTAAAGAATACTTTACCAAAGTGATTCTTAAACTTTAATTGGGAGGGTTGGGGGGAGGGGAGCTTACCATTCTCTTTGAGTGTTTTATAAAAACTATCCACAGAAAAATACATGTATGGATGAGCACACAATATTTTGCTTCTCTTAGGGGTTTATGGATACCATGAATACGATACATAGTAGTCATACACCCAGATAATCTTTCTAGATTGAAACTAGTCCTTAAGGTCCAGTTCACTGCTAGTCCATGATTAACCTGAAATTTTCTCATCACATCATAGAGCAGATATGCCTCTGATAGGCATCTCAAGGCCCAATACATTAAGATGAAATAGATTTTCTAGGACAGACCATAATAGTCTTTCACACCTTAGTAACTCGGGAATTTCAGAGGATTGTTCAGAGCTCTAGACACAGAAATAAAGGGGGCAGGGTGGGGGGTGTTAAACTAAGGTGGCTCTTTTTTTTTATTGTTAAATTTATTGGGGTGACATTGATTGGCAACTATTAGATAGTTTCCAAGTGTACAAATCTACATTATTTCACCTATGTATATTATGTGCTCACCACCCAGAATCAGCTCTCCTTCCATCACCATATATCTGGTGCCTACTCCCACTTCCTCCCCACCCACTCTCCCTGCCCCCTCCTCCCCTTCCCTCAGGTAACCACCAAACTATTGAGTATGTCCATAAGTCAAGTCTGGTGCCCACTCCCATCCCCCCCTCCCCGCTCTCCCTCCCCACTCCTCCCCTTCCCTCAGGTAATCAACAAGCTATTGAGTGTGTCCATAAGTCTTTGTTTCTTTGTTACTTTCAGTTTTATAATCCACCTATAAGAAAGATTGTATGGTTCCTGATTCTTTCAGTCTGACTTATTTTGCTTAATAATATGGTTTCAAGGTACATCCATGTTGTCATAAATGACTATTTCATCTTTTCTTATTGCTGAGTAGTATTCCATTGTATAAATGTACCACATCTTCTTTATCCAGTCATCTATCGAAGGGCATTTTGGTTGTTTCCATGTTCTGGCCACTGTGAACAGTGCTGCGATGAACCTGTAGGTACAGACATCTTTGCAGATTAAGGTTTTCAGGTTTTTTGGGTAGATACCCAGCAGAGGGATTGACAGATGGCTCTTAAGCATTCACTTTGGGGTTTTAACTAGCATGCCATGACCTTTACAATTGAAATGAAAAACTGATTTTTAAAAGAAAAGTTTATATCATTTCTGAAGGATATAAAATACTATCCCACAAACTTGAAAACTAAAATGTCCCAAATCTGGGGTTGGGAATGGAAATCAGACTCAGGAAAACCAAAGGAACTCAAAAAAGATGAATCAAAAACCAAATTGTCAAAAGTCAAACACAAAGAGAAAATTTTGAAAGCATGAAGGGAAAATGACTTGTCATATACAAGGGAAACTGACATAACTATCAGTGAATTTTCCAGCATAAAAAAAACCTTGCAGGCCAGAAGGGAGTGAGATGATATATTCAAAGTACTGGAAGAAACAAACTACTGATATTTTGAAGGAAAAAAAAAAAGTGGTAACGTTAGAGAGACTAGCTTTCCTGTCCCCAACAATGACCAACGGTTTGACACTGATCCATCAATAAAAACAGCTCTGGGACACCTCTAAGATTCTACTTAGGAAGATTTAGCAACACAGTGTAAAAACAAACAAAAAACTTGAGAATGATTGCACAAGAAGAAAAGGAAGACCATTTTACCTCTATCATCTTAACCCTCAAGTGGCATTGTTCGAAGCCAAGAAGGAACTTCCCAGCTGGAAAGAGTTCCACTTGACAGAAAAGGAAGAGTGGGGTGACACCAGCTTCTCCAACCTCTCAGAGCACTGCCAGAAGGTCCCACTTTGGTTTCACCTCACCCAGACTAGCAAAGCTGAGATGTATAGTGCTGGCTAAAAACAAGAAAAACCATGAAAGGCTATTGTTAGCAGACATAGAGCAGGAGCAAGTGTGGTTCACAGAGACCAGTTCTTCAGCAAACTCAGATGTCACCGCGGGTGAAGCCGATGTCCTGCACAGCTAACACAGTGCTGCCCCTGCAGAACTTGCCAGCTTTCACCCAGCAGGTAACCACCTCCCCAAATTATCACACCGTACACTTTAAATGTATACAATGCTATGTGTTAATTATATCTCAATAAAGTAGGAGAACATATTTAAAGTGAACTTGTATTACTGAATTTCATTGAATCAATTTCAGTAGAATTTGCTTTATTAGAGAGGTGTATTAAAAATTTTCTATAATATTTCAATGAAGAATTTTTACAAGTTAAATTCATTGAAGTTTCCTTTACCTAGTTAAAAAAATATTTTCATATAGTAATTGTCAATTTTGGAGAGCTTTGTCTAATACTTTAAAATGCATGGATTTGGTCACAGACTTACTCAACAAGAAAATGTGAATCAATCAATAAAACTTACTGCTATTTTTAAAGAACATATACATATTCTTCTCACTGAGAACTGAGACCATAAGTAAATCTTTATTTCTAGATAAAGAACAGAGATTTAGTCCTAGGAAAGAAATCGTATTATTATCCATTTTGTCAATTTATACAATAAACATTTATTGATATATTACTATGTGCCAGATTCTGTTGTTGAAACTCTAGTCATATAAAATTAAATAATCCCTTGCACTCATAGAACTTAGAATTTATTGGGAGTTCTTGGTTAACACCACAAGTAAGCTTTTGTGGATTAATAAGCCTTCTAAAATTGTATGCACAGATTTTGTCATAAGCATACTTGTTTTTTTCCCCACAAAATAAACAGCCTCTAGCTTTCATTAGATATTTAAAAGGGTTTGGGGAAGGAGAGTTAGGGGGGGAGGTGGGAGTGGACACAGGCTATATGGTGATGGAAGGGGAGCTGATTCTGGGTGGTGAGCACATAATGCGATGCATGGGTGATGTGATATGGACTTGTACATCCGGAAACTGTCTAACTGTTAACAATCAATGTCACCCCAATAAATTTAACAATAAAAATAAATAAATAAAAGGGTTCATGATAAATATCAACAACTAAAAGAAGCAAAAAATACAAATTAGATTGTAATTGAAATATAACAGGCAAAGTAATAAAATATTCCAATGGCAACTCTGATGAGAGAGAAAACTAATTCTGCTATGAAAACTCAAGAGAAAGTTCATAAAAGAATGAAAATGGCAAGCAGATTTTACAAATGTGTGTGTGTAACTTAAAATCTATAGTAATTATAAATATTGTAAAAACCACAAGCATTGGACAATTTGGAATTCAGTGTGCACACGAAACTTAAAAAGACATAACCATCTTGACAGCAGAGGTTATGCACGTATAAGCACTTTTCAAATAGAAACTAATAGTACAGTCTTAAAAAAATGTTATGAATTTACAGTCATCTTTTCTGTAAAAAATAAAAGTAAAATGTTTAAGGCAAAGATATTCTTAAAAGTCACCAACTTAATATTAAACTTGATAGAGAAAGAGCAGTATCAAATACAAACTAAGAGCAAGTCATTTGAATAATAAAGACATCTAGTAATTTATCAGCCCATCAGGTTAAAAGAAGAAAAGTTTTCTTTAAAGAAAAAAAAATATGAAAGAGTAGTGTTTGCTCAAAAGAAATTTCAGTTATTAAAAGAAACAAATGATGTTGGGAAGTCAAAAAAATTACACTCAGTTCTCAACAGAAAAGATACCTTGTAGTGCAGTATACACATGATATATTACTTTTAAATTGTAGGCAATACTTTAATAAACATCATTATTAAATCCATAAATGTTTTTTTCTGACATGAAAAATAATTTTCCACAACCAATGACTATGAAAAAGTATAAATATAATTTTAAAAATCTTAATGAAAGAAAAAGGAAGAGCATCTTTAAATACTATAAAGACTAATGGGTACATCTTCTATGACAAATATGTCACACTGAAAGAGGATAACACTAGATTTACTGGCATTCATTTTTGTGGAAACCATTAAAATCAGTTTTAAAGAGGAAGAGGAAAGTATTCAGCTAAAGATTTAATATGATCCAACTATAAAAAGATATAATAGCAAATTTGTCAAGACTAATAGCTTCAACAGTTGCTTAAAGACGCTTCCACATTGTACTCCAAAATACAAAGTAGACATGTCATAAACTTTGCCAAATCCCAACCAGCTTTATATTTGCAAGACTTGCCTTATATTATGTCACACTTAATTTATAAGTCCTAAAATATTGTGAATGCCCTCCATTGATTTCTACCTTCTGAAACACTACTAAGATTGTCTAGCAGTTTCTTCCTTTCTGAAGTGAGTCTAATAAAATTACCTTTGCTTAATCAGTAGGCATTAGCAGTGGTCTTTTGGTAAAATCAATAGCCACCAAGTAAAATAATGCCATTCATTATTCATTTTCTTTTCTTTTCTTTTCTTTTCTTTTTCTTTTTTGATATTATACTATGAGTCTGCTTTTGACAATGCTGAAATACTATTTCGAATATGACATATTCAATAAGCAGAAAAGCATACACTAAATAAAAATAAACTTATAATTAACTAACTGAAGAAAGAACTTTCATTGTGGTTTGCACTGAGTATTAACTCAAATTAACTGCCATCACCACTATAAAATAATTCACTAATAGGATAAGAACAGGGAGTTATTTCATAAAAATTGGAGAATCAAGGCCTATTGTGAACACAATTTCCAAAAAACTTGCATGTCTATTTATAATTTCTTCTTACAATGAGAAATTGCTACAGATTAAAAGAGACTTATTTATTATGAACCTAACCTACAGTATCTACACTTATTAAAAGAAAATAAAAGATTAATACTTGATTTTACTGATCCCAGGACTTTCTTCAGAGCCCTCTAATAAATTCATGATTTCAATAAACACCAAAAATTTTAATTTGTGTATATAAACAAAAAAATATTTAAAGTTACACATATATGTAAATACTGTAGAGGTTATTTGTAGATAAATAAATTGTTAAATAATTCTTTGAAAAATGTCAGAATGTCTTCAAAAAAGCCTTCCTTAGCCAAAATATTTTGATTAGTGAGAATTGTAAATAAAAAATATGAAAATGGCTTTAATATAGATATTTTCAGTACTTCCTAAAAATTGTTTATTCTTATGTAAGAGAAATATCATTGACAAACCTCATATGTTGCCGGACCAGGAGTAATCTCTTTGGAAACTTTAAATCGCTTTGATGCTTTAATAAATACAGGGATGGAGCAAGATTTCTGTAAAACAGGACTGTATGTTGCAGGCCCTATAAGAAAACAGATGTAAAAATAATAAAGTATATTTTAAGTTATTGATTTTGGTCACATGGATATTATTCTTAGATTTGTGCTTTTAACATATAAATTTAGCATCAGTCTTGAACTCATTCCAATAAAATGCTTCAGATCTTCAAAATATAATAAGCATAAAATAGTGAAATCTGTTTATTCAATAACCAAATATAATACAGATGAAATTTCAAGAAGAAAAAGAAAAGAAAATAGTACCCTCTGAAGATACAAAAACATTGGAAAAAAGATGCCCAACCCTTTTATTTTCTAAATATTCACATGTCTAGTGAAGAGGTAGTGACTGAACTGCATTTGGAGATATAAGATTTTAAAAGGCAAAAAGGTGGTTTAATAGCATTACACACAATCAAAGAAGGAAAGAGTATTGAACAGAATCTGGCAAGTACAACACCATAAAGAGAAAATTGGGAGATGTTACATTTTTCTCCATTTAAATTTACATGTTTAGCAATTCTTACTGAGTGTCTATCACATGCCAATCCTTGTATTTCAAGATGTTAGAGGTCTATTATATCAAGTATTTCAAGAGGAGACTTACAGTGAGCTCAACTGTAAAACATGTAAGAGTGGTGATGAATAAAACTAAATTAAAGGGCATATAGAGACAATGTGCGGGGAGAGGAAATAAAAGTTTAAGCAAGGAATATTGACAATAAACAGTAAAATGTAAAATATAAAGGTATTAATAAAATATAAAATCAATGCCTCTATTTCCCTAGTAAACATACAATCCAAAACCATCTACTTTGAAGAATTATTGATATTTTAAAATCTAAAATACTTTAAAATTAATAGATTCCTATAAAACATTTTAATGCTTTAGTTTCTTTAACATAGGACATTTCAGAATTTAAAATAAAAGATGGCATTTGTTTCTAGT